>OZ026620.1:46040997-46081997 GCA_964020975.1 Hermodice carunculata | reverse complement strand
AACGCAGTACAATTAGCAGTTGTAGGCAGCGGAGGGCCCCAGAATAGGGATTTTGTATCAGACAGTGAAGTCGCCCCCCCGGCTATGAATTAAGTAGCACCACTACTCTGACCTGCTGAGCCGTCCTGTTGAGTGAAAGATGGAGCTTAGGAGAGAAGGTTACCCCGATAGTGGATACAGATCCGAAAGTACCGGCGATTTTTTATATGTGGGAATGGGCCCCAGAATAGGGATTTTGTATCAGACGCTGAAGTCGCCCCCCCCCCCGGCTATGAATTAAGTACCTCTACTACTCTGACCTGCTGAGCCCTCCTGTTGAGTGAAAGATGGAGCTTAGGAATGAAGGTTACCCCAACAGTCGATACAGATCCGAAAGTACCGGCGATTTTTTATATGTGGGAATGGGCCCCAGAATAGGGATTTTGTATCAGACGCTGAAGTCGCCCCCCCCCCCCGGCTATGAATTAAGTACCTCTACTACTCTGACCTGCTGAGCCCTCCTGTTGAGTGAAAGATGGAGCTTAGGAATGAAGGTTACCCCAACAGTCGATACAGATCCGAAAGTACCGGCGATTTTTTATATGTGGGAATGGGCCCCAGAATAGGGATTTTGTATCAGACACTGAAGTCGCCCCCCCCCGGCTATGAATTAAGTAGCGCCACTAGTCGGACCTGCAGAGACCCCATGTTGAGTGAAAGACGGAGCTTAGGGGATATGGTTGCCCTGATAGTAGATACAGGTCCGAAGCGACCAGCGTTTTTTTTTATATAAGTGGTAATCAATGCATCCTTTTTTAAACGAACAAAGTGTAGTGAAGCGTCACTTTGTGTCTGAGTGATGAGTAGTTCATGACCATTATTTTGCCTACCTGTGCATGTGCCTGTCCAATATGTATGGGCGTGATTGATCGTCGGGAATAAAGCACTCTACAAAGTCCCTTGATAAATTGTATTGAGCTTCAATTGTTAAATCGAAAAAAGCAAACTCCTTTGATAAAATCTATCGGACTTCAATTATTAACCCGAAAAAAGAAAACTCCGTGAAGCAAACAAACCAGAAAAAAACTAAATCGGTATGGGCCCACCTCAAATTTTTCATGGAAATCATTAGTTCATGTCAGTTGCAGTTCTCATATATTGAAATATACTAAAGAATTCACACTTTCTCATTCATGGTTGTAAATGAAGCAGAGATTGACCAAAACAAACTTACAAAACACGCACAGGATACAATCATTGTTGCAGAAAACATTGGCAATAAAGAATTAAAGCGAATGACACATATCATAACCTTATTTGAGACAGGCTATCCAATCTGATATCAGAATGACGTAAAACAATAAATGAATGTACACAAAAGGATTGCTTTGTTTCCTTTTTCTTGGCGAAGTTTCCAAGCAACTGGTAAAGCCGTTTTGGAGAGGATTTTTTTTTATTTGACCAAAAAATGAACAAAAAAATCATAGAAAATTCAAAACATTGTTAGAGCATGACTATTTAAACAAGCTTGGCAGAACCTTACCTAAGTTATATACCCACCAAGTTTGACATAAATCTACCCAGTGGTTGTGGAGTAGAAGTCGACAATGTGAATTGTGGACGCCAGACGGACGACAGACGATGGCTTACCACATCAGGTCTGACGACTGACACGTCAGCTGAGCTAACAAACGCAAATTTTGCCGGATACAAGCCCCCACCAACCCCCGTGACTCATATCAAAAAAGTTCATCTTCAATCAGGAATTTATGGAATAATATGATTCACGCTGTTATGGTCTCTCCTGGATTGTTTGAAGTTCTGCAGATGTTCCGTGGAGTTCAAAGCGAAATTGTACATTTTCCATTGCTGTCCTGACATCTCACCAAGATGTGGTGTATCTATTATGAGCGGGTCCGTTGATTTTTTAAACTACGTGTTATCTACATTATAGTTTCACAATCAGGAAGGAATGAATCAATAGGATTCAGACTGTTATGGTCTTTCCTGGATAGTTTGAAGTTGTACAGATATGGCACTGTGATGTACTTTTCGGTGAATTTCCAAGCGAGATTTTATATTTTCCACTGCTGTCTTGGCATCCCGTAACAGATGTGGTATATCTGTTGCAACAATGATGAAAAAGCTTGAACATAGTAGTGAAAGAAATATAATAGTTATTAAAGCACCTGATCGCGCTTCAGCAGGCTCAAAGTTTAAAGGTTTGACCACTGGCAGCTTGCAACTATATGTGTTTCTATCATTGACGTCATACCTACATGAAGTGTCAGTTGACGGCAGTGTTATGGAGGATGACACATTGTTTCGTGTACTTCTTATTGGGGTTCTTTTCTTTAAGGTCGATGTTTCAAACTTAGGTGTCAGTGTCCACGCTGTCCTGCCGTCTCCAACTGCAGTAAATATACTTGGAGTAGCTGTTGTTTCTGTAACGTTTGGCTGAGTGCCCACATCATTTTCGTAATAACTCATATTTGTACTCGCAGACACATTTGTTGCATTTGTATAATCTGACCTTGTTGGCATTTGCGTTGTCTGATTAATTGCAGCCACTGTTGTAAGTCTGAGGGAGATTGGTGAAGTTGTTGTCCTATCTTCTGATATATTTGCTGAAGACCGACTCATAAGGGACATTGTTGTAACTGTCATAATACCTTTTGTGGTGACAGCTTTTTCTGTTGATGTCCTTGCTAATGACGGACTCGTGGGGGACACTGTGGTAAGAGCTTCTGTTATGACAGTCTTTTTTCCTGATGCCCTTGCCGATGACTGACTGGCCAGGGACGTTGTCATGATAGATGTCTTGGTGACGTCATGCAGTGTTGTTGATGGCGGATGAGTCGTTGGTGAAACTGAAGTCATTGGTAAGACTGGAGTCGTTGGTGAAACTGCAGTCGTAGCTTCAACTGTAGTCGTTTGCAAATGATATGTTGTAACTTGAGTTTTCATTAACGGATCCGGTGCTACATTGGGAAAAAACAAATGAAGAATTTTTCATGACCAACACACCAAATTCTAACACCGTGATTACGTGTAACGGAATAAAGATTTTAGCATATTTTGATGCAAAGCTATTATCTATAAAGATTTACCACGAGAATCCTAGTCATGATCTACTATAAAAAAAAATAATAAACAATGTGCGACATAATATTTGGACTTTTCTGAAGCTCGGAGCCATATGTTACAATTCTCATTTACTTATAAACAATTCATTCACACCATTTACTCCATCAGGATACACTACCACTTACATGAAGGGAATTTCCTAATGAGGCAACTCAAACGAGATCACGTTAATGTCAATGAACGACATGCCATTCAGGAGCAATAATCATGAAACCAAAACCACGTATTGCCAGCCTGAACAGATCAAGATTGGAGTGCGTTTTGAAGGTAGCTGTTTGTCTCACTGCTCTTTCAACGATCGTAAGAAACGCAAGATCTGATTGGTTGATTTGAAAACAGTGTCTCTGTGGATAATTTAGGTTGTGTCGTATCGGTAAAAACCGATAAAGTGTGGGGAATGACTAATTTTTAATTTCGAGTAGATAACAGGGTTGATATAACATATTCATAAAACGCCCTTGCTCAATTAACAACAATTTGTGCAAGCAGCTTTTCTCCAGTCCATTTTTTAAATCTGTCCGTTTTATTAAAGAATTAAGCAAGTTGTGGAAACAGATGTTAACATGGAATTGTATCTAACGTATGTAAAGACTCAACATGAGCCACAAATTTGATTAAATCATTTGTCTGACACTTTATGGCATCCTATGTCTACAAATGCAGGTGTATGACAATTGTGATGATGAAATCTAGGGAACAAGGCAAATATTGTGCTGTAGGAGAAGTTGCACTTTGTGGAGCATGTTTGGCATGCCGCAGTGCATTAGCGTGGTACCGGCAATGTAAATATGAAATAGTTCATTTCAATCTTTTCCCGTATTAGTTCTTCAAAGGGAGGATATGGCATCAGAAGTATAGAACGTCGTCCAAAGGTCTTAATTTACGACATAAATGTGCATATCTGTAAAACAGTCAATTAGTGTAGTCTTTAGTTATATAGCAGAAGTTTGCGACGATTGAAGAGCGACAGAGTACTGCACGTTTATCACGTATTGTTATTCATGTTTTCAACAGTATTTTATGGCTTAGTAGAACATACTGAACTGCATCTAAAGCATCATATAATTTGTTAAAAGCGGGCAGTGGTAAGAGTAATCTGATGGTTTTATATATACTCACGAATTCTGGGGTTCCACTCAGAGAGAAAAGGGAGTTTGTCGGTACATTTTGCCACTTCCACTTTGAGCCCTGCAAAAGTCTTTACACCCTTCACACATGGATCGGTAGCGGCAAGAGAAGGGTTGCAATTTATGCACCTCGATATAAAGGGTGACAAATCAGCCCCGCCATTCCATCTATATGTGCCATGTGATTGGTACAAACCTATCCAAGATTTGGTATTACTTGATCTGCAAACGTTCATGTTTCAATTAATAACATTGGACACATTCCAACCTTGCATCGATAAGGGTAAATAAGCCATGGCATGTGACGAAAGTCCATCGTAAAATGCCCGAATGTAATGTTCATACTTTTTGGGGGGAGGGTCAGCACACAGTTAGATTGTATGGATACTGGGACTTATGTTACAATCTACCAGTCTCACTATAAAATGTATGCACTACATATACATTCATGTAATGTATATGGCAATAAATTGATCCATGAACATATAAACTAGGCATATTTTGCAGGAACTAAACTTCATGCTGCATAAAATGAATAAACTAGCTATGTAAATTGAACTGTTAACTCTTGTTTGTGTAAAAATCAAAAACAAATATCTCTTCTTTACAGAGAAAACCATATCATACCTTTTGCATTAAATGGAACTTTACACAAGGAAAACAGGGTTATTGCTCATTTGCAATATGACGAGCATCTCACAGTTACTAGAACATAATATAGTTCAGAAACACTTGACCATATTCACAAATTTCAACTAAACAAGACCATTGTTACACAGCTAAAAGAGAAGATTCACGAGTTACCAAAACATCAACATTCATCTTCCAGTGGCAATGTAAAGAAATAAATGTCACTCATGACACAAGACAGGTGGTCACTCATAAAAGGAAACTGGTAGTTTTAAACCTGGACCTATCAACCTTTGAAACAGATTCTTCATTAGCTACAGACTTTTTTTGGGGGGGGGGGGGGGGGTAAAACATATAGGCATACCCACTTAAAACCCAAAATGTATAACTTACGCGGAACACAAAAAGAGACATGGTAGGTCTGCCACTTTTTGGGTTCTCCTTACTTCTCAGTCAGCCCAGTTGGCAGCCAAAGAAGAAAGTAGGCCTAAATCTTGTTCATGTTATTTATTAATATGGAACAGTAATCTTGAAAAGGGACTTAGTGACACAAACATTTGAGAAATCTAAACTTTTAAGCTGTCTTCTTAAAATATATGTTCCCCGTAAGATATTTATTGTGCAATGACACATTTGTTTTCCGATATGGAAGTCTTTGCCCATGTGCAATTACCAGGTAATATAGCTTGATGTCCTACCCCATATTTCATCAATTTAAGGAGCATGATGGATGCACTCGATTGAAATGCAAACAATGTTGCATTCTGGAGCGCCTAAAGTTGGGTAGATGTAAACCATTATACATAATGCTCATGCAGGGTCCCACTGGTGCACTTTAATTAGGCATATCATAAAAATGTTTTTGACATGAAGCATGGACGTTTTTATCTTGTACTAAACGATTTTGATGATGTTTGTCACTTCACTAAAAGTTGTATGTACCTGCCACTGAAAGGGCTAATCCAACACAGACACATGCCGACAAGGTTTCTCAATTAAGGGGATGATGCCCTCTCCTTTTCCACAGCTTAGAAGTGTGCTGCATAGTTCAAGTGTGGCCAGGAAGGCCTTTAACAGCAAACATTCCCAAAAATATTGCGCAGATGCATGACATGATGATGGCTGATCAACAATTGACCACTCGGCATAGTGCCAGTATTGTGCGCATCTGTTATGAGAGGGTTGGGCACATCACCATGAAGTTGGGAATGACAAAAGTGTCTGCAAGATGGGTCCCAAAGCTCTTGACAGCGGATCAGAAATGTGTCAGATTCCTGGCATCCCTTGACAATTTGTGCCGCTTTGAAGCAGATCCTGATGATTTTTGGCCCAATTTGTAACTCTGGATGAGACCTGAATTCATCACTTTGAACTAGAAACCAAAATTCAGTCTAAACAATGGAAGCATCCTGGACGACCACCCCTCCAAAAAGCCAAGTCAGTTCCATCTGCTGGAAAGGTGATGCCTTCAGTCTTTTGGGATTCCAAGGGTATCCTACTGATTGACTGTCTTGAATAAGGCCAGACTATGAATGGGAGATATTATTGGCCTATCAATGGAAGATATTATGCTAACCTTCTGAGACTATCAAAGCTACGTTATGGGGAATGCTCACTAAAGGAGCCCTGTTCCACCAAGACAATGTTCGCGAATCGGTGGTTGCCATGTCAGCGATCCATGATTGTGGCTTCGAACAGCCCTATTAGACTTCCACCTGTTTCCCAAAATGAAAAAGGAACGAGCCGTTTTCCGAGTAATGATG
This sequence comes from Hermodice carunculata, assembly GCA_964020975.1. Taxonomy (NCBI): domain Eukaryota; kingdom Metazoa; phylum Annelida; class Polychaeta; order Eunicida; family Amphinomidae; genus Hermodice; species Hermodice carunculata. Next base: position 46,075,351 of record OZ026620.1, on the reverse strand, counting down.
ACGGCATTTCGATTGTGAATGACCTTTTTTAAGGTGGCTGAAGAAAAGATCTTGAAAAGCACCCAGGCCTTGCAGTAATGCTTACAAAAGTGTGTAAACCTGGCGGGGGACTATATAGAGAAATAATTAAAAACCATAGATTTTGTATGGGTCTTTCACACAGTTAGGCTTAGAACTTTCCAGCCAGCCCTCGTCAAAACATATTGGCGCGAAAAGTGATTGAGATCATCCTGAGACTGTGTTAAAATAAAGTAGATTTAAGCGCTCTGAAGTTACTTGTCATTCTGGTTATGTCACATTAACCAGGACATAGATCTGCTACACACAGAAGTCCACATAATTATGATTTTCTTCAAAAGTTTCACCATCAATCATTCTTGTGCTGGCTTAACAATATGCAGGGAGAGATCAATATGAGATCAAAGATAATCATGATGTTATATCTATTGTGTGTTCCTCTGATTTGTATAATAGGATGACATAAATACCTAGTTAGAGGCTTCCATAGGTTATAAGTATTTTGGAATCGCCCAATCTTAACTGCCAGTCAATGAATCTCTTTTCAAGCATGTGTATTTCTTCTCTATGGTGATGAAATAGTATGGTACAATATAGGTATTTTGGAATGTTCCAATCCGAACTGCCAGTCAATGAATCTCTTTCAGGTATTTTACGTCTTCTCCATGGTGATGAAATTGAATGGTACAATGCATGGACAAAAGATCACCATACAGTGTCCAGATGGTAAATTCATATTCTAATTATACCCCCAAGGAATTGCATGAGTTGCAGTTCCCTGTTATAGATTTTGTGTTCTTGACACAGACATTAATTTGCAGTGATGACATCATTTTCTATTCACCAAATAAGATACCTCTGATGTTGTAACTCATTCATCGATTCCAAATGTACTCTATACCTTGTGGCGTATGTGTTCTGGGCATTAAGTAGGTTTTTTCGAGGCATTACAATAAATACCAGCGACAATAAATCAATGAGCCTCATTCTAAACAGGTTAGAAAGTTTTGTCACAGTACATTTAGCCAAGCACACATCAGTGAGGCCTTTTATCTTAATCCTTATTTTCCTGTTCAATGTCTTAATGGTCCTATTTTTAAGGGACGTTTTATTGCAAACAAGGTCACATTTTGCAGAAAAATATTTATAATTTGATAGGCCTTCGGTAAATGAAATTTTTTTTAACTTTTCGAATGCAAAGAGAAGGAGGTGAATCAGATATGACAGCAGTGGTATGCATATTTTCAGTATCATACATTAATTGATATAATCGGAACCTTTACCATTTCATCAGAGTAATTGTGCTTGTGATATATCGTTAAACCAAGGATTCTTCATAAGAGCCCAGCTTTCCATATACCTGCATGCGACAGGAATATGACTATGCTGTTATGTAAAAATAACGGAAAATGGAGTTTAAGTCAGCAGATGCACTACTGACTGAAATATCTCCTTCTTTTTCAACGTCCTAGGCCCACGTATGGTAAGAGTCATACCGACATGCCTACAGAGGTACAAAGCCAGTTGCTGCGTGACTTGCTTATGGGCTTTGTGTTAAAACAGCCGCCAGCAGTGACGTTTGCCATGCGACTAAGGCCAATTCTTTGCCAGCAAGTATTCATCACCAAAGCGGATCAACCAGTCTGTATTATCTAATTAAGGGCTAAGACTGTCACAGCATATACTTACAATCCATACCATAGGGGGGAAGAATTATCCAACGGTCTATTCTTTTTGTTGCACTGAATGGTAACCAGTAGAAATGGGTATCCTTTTCCAGAATGTGGTTTACTGTATATGTCCCTCTTGTCCTTGTAGCATAGATATTTATCAGTAACTGGGGGACTGGAGGTGTAGTTACATCCCCAGGCTTTCACATGCACTGGAACACACAATGAACAGTTATGTTTACAGCCTAATGCTACAAAATCCGCTACAGCATAAAAGACAATATCATTATATTTGCATTTTAAAAGTACCCAGTCCGCGCCAAGCTCAAAGATGTTGAATCACGTTTACATTTGCAGGCCACCAAATACTTGATGGAAATATATGATTATGTTAATATCCCCAGCTAGGGCCAATGGGTCATCTCGTAGCCCCGCGCAAACTTTGTACAATACCGTTCGGCCCATGAATTTGTCATATAGTCATAATGGGTATGCTATGATTTTATTACGAATGGGTCCGAGATGAGTCCTATTTGTGTAAAGTGGGTCGCTTGTCTGGTAATCAATAAAATCCTATTGGACCAGAGTATGTCAAGTCCATTTCTGAGTCGTAATAATAAAATTTTAACATACCTATAGTTGGAAGTGAATAAAAAAGTTAACTCTATTTGACCGCCAAATGACGTAGAGAACCAAAAGCACACTGCACTTCTATTTCTGCATCGAAATTTATATTTCTACAACAGATTCGCCGTAGTAAAGGGATTGGGAGAAAGTAAAGTATGATGTTTTTGAAAAAAGAATTACTCATTTTGAAAGATACTGACCTGGTATCAATATGACCTGAAAGCCATGTTGGTGATAAATTTGAGCAAAAGCTGAATACATATATGTACATGTTAAAGTGAAGACAGCTTTTTGAAAAAAAAAAAATTTCCGTCAAATGGCAAATAATTGATAGCTTCATTTGAGCCCCATTTTGGAGTTTAAAAATACAAAGCTTCCCCCATGGCTGTAATGACATGCCATTTAATTGAGTATACCATCTCTTTAACTTAAGAAAACAGGATGGATTTCAATGCATCTAGTATATAAACAGGAATCGTTTGTTTCCTTTTGTTTCCCCTTACACCATTCCCTTGCAGTACATTTCAAAGTATAATATGACCGTACATTCTGCATTGTCCTCATTTTGGACCAATTCAGATTTCCATCAAAATATATTAAGGAAAATTGGGGATAAGTTGACCAGTTTAGGTTTTTTATTTCGATCAATAAAGATGTCAAGGAACAATGCTCCCACAGAGGTTTGTCTTTTAATATTATGGGTCTGTCAAGATCTGTAATTGGAAATAAAGGAGAACAGCAATGTCTTTTTTTTATTTTTAGCAGCTGATAAAAATGTTTGGGAGCAATTATTCTCAAATGAGAGTTAGTTCAAACTATGGGCATGGCCTTATGGTGAACTAGTCCTTCAAGGGAGAACATTCCTGCCGATGTTTGATGAATCTATTTTTGGATCTTTAAGAGAAGCAGTTCGATTTTCCAAAAACAAATTAAATAATTTTATTTCTGTACGTGCATTTTAGGTTGCATAACGCTAAAATGTGATACAAAGGAAATAGTACCACAGAATACTGATGATGAACGTTTCAGTTATCCTAATAAATTTATAAGGCATTTAGTAAACAGCATAATAATCGCTAATCTTGATACCAACGCATTTTTATGATAGAGAACAGTGTTTGACTACTCGACATTCAGCAGGGTAGAATCTAGGAGAGGTTGTGCTCGGCGCACATTGCTCCTTTTAAAAGAAAACCCCAAACTGTGGCCTAATCTGTGGTTGTCATAAAGCTGCACTCTACACCTGCATTAAGTATGGCGAGCAGAGGGTTATCTTCAACGGTACGATAGTACTTTTTCACAAATTTACAGAGTAAATGATGCAAGATACTACTTCTTATTGCATGGGTATTGACACATTTCTTGGGCCTTGCATGTGCATCAGAGGTGTTCCTGTACTTAAAGGCCAGACATCTGGGAGCTCTGCAACCTGATACTACATGGAGGAACTTTGGCTTTGTTTATCACTGTAAAGCATGTTTGTACCTCCCATTATTACTACATAGGGCTGTTTCATTCAGAGGATATGGGTGTTAGGTTCTTTTGTTTGTCGTCCTTGCTAACACTTTCTCAAATTGACAAAAAGCAAAGTTGCAGTCTGTTATGGTGTTTTCACTTAAGTTTCATGTTGACAGACATACATTTTTGCCCTTGCCCATAATTTTAGAGAAGACCTGCCATGTTGGTATGGCCCAAGTCCACAGTTTGTTTTAAATTCCTATTTTGTCCGGTATGAGGCAACATGATGTGTGCTTTAATTCCAGGTCCGTTCGAAAAATGAAGGAATCCTATCAATATTATTCACTTATGTTTATACACCTGCTCCTTTTGACCATAGAATGACGGCTTAATTTGGGTGAAATCCTTAAACAAACAATAGGCAAGGGCAAGAACAAAACGTTCAAGAACTGCCTAAAGGAGGGCACTGCAGTCAGTGGAGGGCCAGGGTTGTATATTCCCATTACATTGCATTGTAATTTGCAACTTAATAACTTGAAAACTACTGCACATAGAAACACTAAATTTCAGACAGTAAATCTAGATACGTAACTGAATGCCTCACAAAAATCATACAACCACAGCTACATAAGTGAAAAGTTTATTCAAGGTTGCTTTAACATACAAACTAATGAGAATACACAGCTCTAGCCCTCCAAATGTTTTGTGTATTCAGTTGTGTATTGGGACGAATACACACCTTAGAGCTAATTCTAACCTTTCTTCAATAAGGTTTCCTTTACCTGATGAGTGGCCTGTGTTCCTTTGCCACATAAAATATTTGTCTCAAGCAGTGTGTCCGATAGGAATTTTTTCAGGGGGTCACAAGAAGGGAACTTCAGGGGAGAAGACTAAAATTTTACCTTTTTTTTTTTTTTCGTGTAAATAAACAAGCCTTGTCACCCTTTAGAATTTTGATGGTATCAGGGACACTCAAAGTGTTTTGCTTGCTTTTCCAAAATACTGGAAATCTAATTCTACAAAATATTAGCTAGGTATGCTCCATGTCAAGGCTTTTTCAGATATTTGGGTATTCTGTGATGATTTTCTTCTCTTGTTCACTGGTACACTTGTGTGATATAACCTACTTTGATTCTACTTGAGGTGTATTCTGTTTTTGGTGACTGTATAATGCTCCTGTTACAATGTTCAGTTTGCTCATGGTGCATTCGTAACCAAGGATTATGTCGACTGTTCTTACGTCTTGTTTGTTCATACTTTATTCTCTTAGTCTCGTTTGTAAGAACCTATATTCAAACTGAGGTCTAATGATATCTCCAAGGTTCAGAGTACAGGAAAATTCTGCTTCCCTTTCCCATATTCATTTGAAGTTGCATTGTTTTTCTTGTTGCTACTCGTGATTCCTCGAGCAACAACGATCCCTCGTGCGAGATAAAAATAGTGACTACCTCTCAGACATGTAAAATGCTCTATTTTGTATGCAGGATTCGTGGCCTGGACAATACCGTGGCCTGCCTTTCATGCGTCTTTACTGAATCTATATGCATTTGTGTCGCACGGTCAAAAACTTTTTTTTTAAATCAAGTAGGCCTATAGTCAACTCAACCAGTGTTGAAGCACCATGCAAATGTGAGTAGAAAACAATGAAGCAGTAAGGTTGAAACGACTTTACAAATGATATAACCTCTTCTATCACACAAGCAGGATTGTGTTGCATTTTACATGGGACGACAGCAAAAGTACCGTGCGCTCATTGCAACTAAGACACTGATACAGAGCTGACGATACATTCCCATGCCTGTCAAATTTTGGCGACTGAAGATAGTGATGAAAAGATTTGCAGACTGTAAATAGATACTGTGCAAGATCTAAATTTTGAAAATTAAATATTACTGCAAATACCAATTGTAATGTATCGCACCCTGTGAGAATTTTCCGAGCACATGCACGCACGATACTGATAATTAAAGGAAGAAAAACAAACGCACACAAACAAAAAAATTACCATTTCGTTCATCATATATGTGATCATAACTCGTAGTGCAAGTAGTAACCCAATCTCCCAGAATGTCACAGCGAACACGGTGACCTGCGCCCGTCGGTCCATCTTGTGCATGTAGCGTCATGTTGTCAGGAGGTTGACGATTGTCAAAAATCAGTTTTTCATTATCTACCCTAACTGCAATCCACATTGTTGTAATGCTACGAACAAATTCAAAACAAGAAATAAACAGGATAATTCTTGAAATAACAGCTGCTACATTTACCATGAAAGTCCACACATGCGCGCGTAATAGGCTATATATGTGTATGTGTGTGTGTGTGTGTGTGTGTGTGTGTGTGTGTGTGTGTAGCACTTATATTAATATTCTGAGCAAGTGTGAGTAGTAGTGAAATTGATAATAGTAAGAATATACATATCAATGGGACTGATGTCCGCAAACTATGTACACACATACACACAAGCACATTTGTGCATGTCTCAGTGATCTTTTTTTACAAAATTACCACAAACGTGGTAAGGAAGACAGTTATTAACACACCTAGAAATATTTGTGTGGAAATAGGGTCATCTGCCATTTGACAGTCAGCGACCTCACAATATTCATATGTAAAACTCTTCTGGACATGTTGTGCATTCTAAAAATTTTAAATCGCGAACAACACATTATCAAATTGAAAAGAACAAAATCTTCCATTCAATCTTTCTTGGCGAAAGAAACGATTGTCACCAAAAATACTGGTCAAACAGATACACAAAAATTGGAAACACAAACACACGAAACAGCTGTATCGCGTTATAGTTTAGACCAGGGAGGCTATGATCAACTGTAGTCTTACGTTTTAAATTGTTGCATTTTGGTTTTAACATATTTTATTCAGAAACATATATTTGTCGCTCAACAGTTGGTTTATTACGGAGGAATCCAAATAGGGCCTAATATGTCGTAGTTTCCGGTGTGGTACAAAGTACTGAAATTAAATATTATCATTTCTAGTGTTCAGTTCGAGATTTAATGGAATTTCCATCATGTTGTACTTGTAGTTATAGTGGGCATGTGTGTACTTTGAATATGCGATTTTGAAACTTTTTTGAAAGTCCTTGTATTCTCGTTTTTCACGTGTAAAAACATTCACGCATATTGAACTCGAACACCGTATAAAATAAATTTTCGAAAGGGAGATAAAAGTCCCCGAATAGTTGCCAGCAGACGCAGGCTGCAAATAATGTAATGCAAAAGTTATTAGCACATTGGATATCAAAAGAACTCCAACATGACCTTGGTACCCTAACTCGTTGATCATTTATATCGAGTTCTCATGAGAAACGCTAAAAGAAATGAACACATTATTCAGCTGCTCTCTCTCTCTCTCTCTCTCTCTCTCTCTCTCTCTCTCTCTCTCTCTCTCTCTCTCTCTCTCTCTCTCTCTCTCTCTCTCTCTCTCTCTCTCTCTCTCTCTCTCTCTCTCTCTCTCTCTCTCTCTCTCTCTCTCCCCCTCCCTCCCTTCCTGCATTGGATAGTGTGTCTCTCTCTCTCTCTCTCTCTCTCTCTCTCTCTCTCTCTCTCTCTCTCTCTCTCTCTCTCTCTCTCTCTCTCTCTCTCTCTCTCTCTCTCTCTCTCTCTCTCTCTCTCTCTCTCTCTCTCTCTCTCTCTCTGTCTCTCTCCCCCCTCCCTCCCTTCCTGCATTGGATAGTGTGTGTGTATGTATGTATAATGATGGGTGAACTAGCACGGGTCAGTGTGTCTGTTGATCACATCAGAACTGTTTTCCAAGGTCAATTCGCAAAACTCAAACTCACGAAACTGCCTTCCGTTCTGGGGCTAAGGAAAATGTTATGCTGAGAAGTTTTGCACTGAATGCCCAATCGTCAATATGAGTCAAGGAAAGGTATTTACTCGCCCACCCAAATAAATTATTAGTTCTTTAGGTGCACAAAGGACAAGCCCAATAAAGTGGCACGGTTGTTTAATATATATTCTTATCACTTTGCATTAGAAAAAGAACAAAATTAGACCACAAGTACACAACAGCCTAAAATTGAATAAAAACAAAGTCTTCGTCCTTGGGGAAATAAGAGTTGAGGTGGCACTATGACCCTAATCTGGTCACTACCTGAGAAACTAATTCCTTTTCTCTTTAATTCAAGGTTCAAGAATGTGGCGCTGCGTATGGCATCTCTCGACAGGTAAATTAGTTCAGATACCGTACACGATGGACAACTGTATGTGGTTTAGATTCATTCAGCGGCCAATTCGGTAAAATTATTTTTTATGTGCTAAAGGGCTTAAGTACTTACCACCACGAAGTATGGAAGAAGAAGAAGAAGAAGAAGAAGAAGAAGAAGAAGAAGAAGAAGAAGAAGAAGAAGAAGAAGAAGAAGAAGAAGAAGAAGAAGAGGAGGAGGAGGAGGAGGAGGAGGAGGAGGAGGAGGAGGAGGAGGAGAAGAAGAAGAAGAAGAAGAAGAAGAAGAAGAAGAAGAAGAAGAAGAAGAAGAAGAAGAAGAAGAAGAAGAAGAAGAAGAAGAAGAAGAAGAAGAAGAAGAAGAAGAAGAAGAAGAAGAAGAAGAAGAAGAAGAAGAAGAAGAAATCTACTCGGCCAATTTCCTGCTTTTCATGTATTTCATTTCCTCACTAATTCTGTAAAACGTCCAATTAAGTGGTCACTACTCTGATTTGTTCTTATCTATATCAGTGCATTGTACAGCTTCAAGAACTCTACTCAATGGTATACAAATGTAAATGATCACAGAAACTTGATATATGAATAGGTGACAACATTACCTTAAGTCACGAGTAGCAAATCTCAAGCCCTTGATAAAGTACGTGTCCTGGATATTAACTGGCGCAACTAGTCCATCATATCCAGCATTTATACAACTTGTTGCTGCCGTATTCTTTTCCATACTGTTGATAGCGCAATATTCAATTCCCTTTTCCGTGTCTGTAGCAGTTAAGCTACAAGTAGCTGCACTTCGCTTTGCTCGGCACAGCTTTTGTTTAGCACTAAATTTCGAAAGAAGAAGTGAAATTTGGATGAATGTGCCACGCAAATATGGCAATCTCATGTGGTTCCTAGTTACAGAACGATTAAGTTGGTCAGAAGGTCGTGATGAAGCATGTTTGAATCCCTGAGAAGAAAGTGATCCTTTGCCGCAGTGAGTACCATTGTACAACCTATCCAGCAGCGTATTATTCCAATGCAGTTCTATGACAGGGAAATTATTTTGCTTGCGTTTTCTACATTTGCAGGAAAATGCAGTTGCTTGTGAAGGAGAACTAATTGCTGAAACCGTGTAAAAATATTTGAATGGTGACTGGTGGGGCCCAACATCTTGTAGTGAGTAATTGTACATGTGATCGTCTTGATGGTCATAAACTTCTAGTATTTCGTAAGGCTTGAAGTCGCATTTGACCGCTGATTGTTTTAAATACATGTCTAGTAGCACAGAACATCTGTCAAGAACACAGAAGTTTCCGAGATGAATTTCACATCCGGGGGTTCTGTGCGCAACTGTCCAAATAAGTATCACCCATTTGAACGTAAAGCTGCACATTTTCTCCATGCTAATTACACAAGGCTTGGACAATTCTGGTCAAGGTATGATTTCTTTGGGGGGTACATTCTCCACATCTACGTTTAATGTACTTGTCGAGTATAACATTTTCCTGGACTCACAATAAAATTGGGAAGGCAATTGTTCTGACGGAAATCATATACTATGCATAGAAGTTCGTGCAAGGCCGGTTAACACATCCCCATGCCGACCGTATATATCTCGTGCGTGCTGTAAGTAATCAATATTCAATATTTAGCTTGCCTGTCATACATGCGTTTACTATTCTATATTGTGTTTGTCGTTTACTTATCTTACATAGTTGATACGACCGCCACGACAACAGCATCTTTTTTTAATCATTAACGTCTCATTAGAATACGTCAACCACTTTTTCTGGATTTCCTTCCATGAAGAGCGCGCGGGGAAACCTGTTGACGAAAAGGGCATATTTACTGTTGGAATCCGATTCAGCTTCAATTTGACCACACACACACACACACACACACATACACACACACACACACACACACACACACACACACACATATATATATATATATATATATATATATATATATATATATATATCAATTCATACCGTAGTCGCATGAGCCACCTAGTGGTGTGATGCAGATGTTTGCTTTTGAGTTTATATCTCCTGTAAGAGTGTGCCGTTTTGTTTTGTTCTGTTTTGTTTTTGTTTCGTTTTTTTTTTTACTTTGTGTGTGTGTGTGTGTGTGTGTGTGTGTGTGTGTGTGTGTGTGTGTGTGTCAATTTAATTTTCAACTTCAAGGTTTTATTGGTCCTCTTAATTTCATTTGATTAATCTTGTATTTACATTGTATTATGTTCATGTGTGTTGTATTCTGTTCATGGATGTCAAATCCATGTCAAAGCTCTGACACATTCAACCCAAATTTGCACTATGTGTAGAAACCACAAATCCTCACGGAACCAGTTTGGAAACTGTTAATTCAAAAACTACTTAAATTTGCTGCAAACGTCATTCTCATTCATACGCTCTTCTTCCTTACATGTGTTCTTCCTCATTATCTTAATGATATATGGCTTTCACGTGACCTTGCATCCTATGTCTGTGCTATTCTATCCTATCCTATCCTATCCTATCCTATCTTGGGGTTTTTGGTCGGAGTTCATTTTGGGAAAGATACATACGCTGTATTTTGTACTTCTGTCATTTGAATAGTATAGGAAGATGACAACCAAGGAAAATGACAACCAACTTTAGAGTTTATTATTTCATTCTGCTTCGTTCACATAAACATTTTACGAAACTGAGATAATAGTTAACTTGTCGATCTTATGTTTATTGAAGTAGCATAGCCACTTCTGTGTATAAACTATTGCAAATTTAATATTACATATTGGATATGGCGTTTTCATTTCAGCTGGGCAACTGGTGCCAAAGGTTGCAGGTTCAAGTTCCACTTGTTCCGAACATACAATGTATATTTTCGGCATTTCCTTAATGCTGGTGGATTGAAGACCCCGATTCTGGAAATAAATGTCGACTCAGTAAATATACTGCATAAACGTGTTGATATGGCACTCGTACATAACTACCTCCATTGATCCCTTCTTCTTCTTTTTGGTTTTTTTTTTTTTTTTTTTTTTTTTTTTTGTTTTGGTTTTTTGTTTTTTTTTTTTTGTTTTTTGTTTTCTTGTTTTTTTTGTTTGTTTTTTGAGAATGGGGATTTGGTCGAGTGTATATGTGCGTTTCCCATTTCAGCTGGGCGACGTGCCAAAAGTTGCAGGTTCGAGTCCCGCGCGTTCCGAACATACAATATATGAATAATTTTTACACATGTAACAGTTTGCTATTGATCTTTTATAACTACATGGAAACTACAATTTCATATATGGTGATAAGCATTGACTGTGAGTGTCTATTATTTTACACAGATATATATATATATATATATATATATCGAAATACGATAATTATGCATATGTATATATATATATACATATACATATATATGTGTGTGTGTCAGTTATCATCTTAACAGTGTTATTAGTCTGTTTAGAATTGTCACAATGAGAACTTGATGGAGGAAAACGTTCGTTTGACCAAATTAACATCTTTCGACTGTTTCTTATGTGATAGATTTATGTATAGCTATTTTCAAACTAAAGAAGTGTTAGTAGTAAAACTAATGGATTGTCATGAGGATGTTTTGAGTCACACCATAGTTTGTTTATTGCAAAAATGTTTTTCAGTTTGAGCAATTCCATTGCTAGTAGTAGTGGATCACTACGAGCATCATATTTTCCATAAGTGACACGTCTCACAATCCTCTTTTTCTATTTTTTTTTAACCTAGGTGTATTTAAAACCTTATGTAAGCATACTATAACTTACACTTGGCAAGATCAGTGGAATATGGACTGTTCGTCTTGCATTGTATTGAAATAGTGTTTTTGATTGTTTGAAAGTACTGTTAATATCTTGGCTAATTTTGCAATTTGACCATAAATAATGATATTTAATTTAACATAACTTCCAAGTTATTGAAATTTTCAATGTGCTCAATTTGTCCTCACCCTTGAGACATCCCGCATTTTGTAAATTTCTAGAAAAGCTCATTCCCTTGCCTTTTAAGCACTGAGTTCCCAGGTTATCCGGATGTAATTATCAGTGGATCAGAGTTTGTACTTGCAAAGTAAGCAAACCATTTACAATTTGACAAGTAATTTTGCGGTAGATGTTAATCCTTAAAGCGCTGATTTAAGATTGAGTCAACAGCTTTTCTGTGGGCACTGCGCGCATTGCGCGCAAATGCCCCCAGGAAAGCTGTTGACTAAGACTATATTTTGCTTCAGACTAGGCTTGCTGGCATTTGAATAAAATGTATCTTCATGAGGAATTTGAATTTTTTAACCATTCTATGTTTAACAGTAATGATAAAACGACTATAGCAGTGATTAGAACTCTAAGGGTCAAAATGTGTCATTTATCTCGTGGCATTTCATTTCATGAATGGGTTTTTCAAATGAAATAAAGAGAGCAGCATTTCCGTCTTTTATATTTTCAATCACATGTACCATATTCTCTGGGTCTGCAGGGGCTTCTTCTGTCAAGTGGTCTTTCCTGGAACTGTATTGTCCCTTCCAAAGCCTGAAATTCTTGGAAGTAGTGATAAAGTTGTTAAAACTTCTTTTTTAAATGGAAATAGCGGGAAGTATAAATATTTGCACGATACAGAGGAATCACTTTTGCAATCTTAGATTACTCTTGGGGGATGTCATCATTTAAGTTTTGATTTAAAACAACTGTTTAACCAACACTTCTATTAGTTCTTTGAGAGGTTTTATAGAAATGCCACTATCCGCATGATTATTTTTTTTTCAAATAATTTGCTCTATGATTTGTTCTGTTTGTTCCTCCTTTACTCGTTTAAATTGAAACGGTTGCTAACAATTATCGTGTAAATAATTTTCAAAAGTTATTCCCCTCGGCTCAGTTATTTTCTTGGCAAAGCCTGTTCTGGTGTTGGTAAAGAACCTGTTAGTCATTTGCAACAACAAGCTTTTTGTTTATAGGTTTGTCCTGAATATGATATTTTATGCCGAGTTGCATTGAAAAAAAGCATCCATTGAAGACCAGCTTTTCTCCACACAATTTTATATTTGCTGAAATAAAGTTCCTAATATCGATATTCTTGTGCTAGGCATTCATTTTTGTCAAATATAATATTGTATGTGGTTAGATTTCTCGTTGTAGTATCATATTCTTGTGTGTCAAGTTTCGTTCTTCATAGCAATCCGTATAGTTTATCTCTCTATCTTGTGGATATTACAATAACCTGTTATCCACTGTTTATTTGTGGGTGGATGGATATGTGTGTTTGTATATGTTAATTGTTGACGAATAAGACGGTACTTCTAGAAACTTAGTAAGAATATATATCTAGTTAGGACCAATGTCGTTATTATATTTAAATGTCCTTGACCTAATTCTCAAAGTCACAGACCCATTTATTGTAATCAGTTTCTGTGTGACAACTACTAAAGAACTTAACACAATATTTATGAGCATTATGTCTGAAGATCAGACCTAAGTTGGGACTTTATCTGGGTGATCTTGGCCTAATTCTCAAAAATCACAGGGTCACTTGCATGAATGTGGTTTCGGTGCAATTATAGTATCAGATATGCCCGTCAGAGACAAAATGTTCCACAGGTGACATATGATTTGGGGGATGGCTTTTCTTTTCTTTTTTGTTTCTTTCCTTTGATTGCTTGATTGATTTTTTTGACTTGCAAAATCAGTAACTTCTATTTAGACTATTTAGACTTTGAATCTTCATTGGTCTCATTATTTACTTTAGTTTACCATGAACCTAAAGTACTATGTGGAACGGTAACAAAGTAATCAATACCAAGAATGTGGTTGATAAATACTTGCATAGGAAATCAATGATTGAATGAATTGTTTGAGTTAAAAAGCAATGTGAAAATTGGCATTCCTGATAATGTCTATAGTAGTACAAAGTCAAGCCTTCTTGCATTTTTTATTATCAATACCTCCCATCCATGGATCAACCTCTATGCCCTACCTGCCTGTCCTTGTCAATTCTTAATATTAACATATAAAATTATGGTAAATGAGACCACACATGTCCCCTTACAGCCGACAGCATGGGCAGCCCTGCCGGCAGGCCAGCCTGGTCTGATCTGCTCCCTCCTCAGACAGTCCCACTGGGTCAAGACACCACTGATTGTTCCAATGTTATGGAAATTACACACATCCGAAAGGAGTTAATAATGTAATAATAATTAAAGCCGGAGTCGCATGAAGGTTAGCCTACTGGATTGACACCCTTTTACACTTACTTCTCTAGGACCAGATACAGTTTTATCACAGTGGGGGGGAGGTATTTTATGAGGACTCAGCTGTTGAATCTTTGAAAAGTTGTAGGTTGAAGTAGTGATTAGACCATAGATTTCTCGCCTTGTGATTGGCCGGTAGTAGGTCAGTATGGCAGAAGGATTAGTAACCAATGATCATATCATAACTCAACACTGCCACACTGCCATAGTGCCACACTACCACAGCCATGTTTTCTTTTATACCCTTTATTACACAGGAGACTGATTACGCTACAAACAAAATAAAATTTTCTCCATAGTAACATGACACAAGGATCATGCTATTAAAGGCTGGTTTACATACAAAGACCATAGATGAAATACCGCTATTCCCCATGACCATATTAGTACTGAGTAGCAGCCTGTTCTCATTTTCATTGATACATGATATACAGTGTGTGCATGGCTAAAATCAATACCTTAACAAGAATATAGCAGGGGGTTGCTTTTATTTTACTTTATTCACAGCCACATTTCTTATGATTTTTCATAGTGTTTCATGTCTGCACTCAATAGACCAATTATATGATTTATAATTGCAGTGAGTTCATGGGGTTTCTCACCATATTGCAGTGTGTGTAAAATATATGCTGATAAATAGAGATCTAGTTAGACATTTTATTCATGTGTAGCTATGTTCAACATCTGTCGGATATCTCAGTATCCGACTTCTACAAATTTGAGATGCTGGTAATACATGTGAAGTTTTCTGCATACGACATAAACCTGGACAGTGCTGTATGGTCACCAGTGAACTTATGTGTAGCCCTGACCTGGGAATGAAATGTTACGCATCTGTATATTATCTGTTTTGAAAGTATTATTGTCTCTAAGGGTTATTTCTGCAAGCAGGCCTGACAATATTTACAACATCTTTCTCAAGAATACTGCTCACTCCGTCTGTAATTCCTCTTACATAAACTATTTGCACTTTCTCTTAACCAAGCTTACTTTCCCTTGTCCTGGAAACGTTCCAATACTTGTCCTGTCTCCAAAAAATGTAACA
The DNA here is from genome assembly GCA_964020975.1 of Hermodice carunculata. Taxonomy (NCBI): domain Eukaryota; kingdom Metazoa; phylum Annelida; class Polychaeta; order Eunicida; family Amphinomidae; genus Hermodice; species Hermodice carunculata. The sequence goes on along the minus strand of OZ026620.1, from coordinate 46,060,120 downwards.
GACAAATAAAAAGTAACTATCAGCCAATATCCTTACTCGTTAATGTTTCTAAAGTCTTTGAACGCATAATGTTTAATGCCCTCTATGAATATTTTACAGTAAACAATCTCCTTGCATCTAAAAATTCAGGTTTCAAGGCAGGCGACTCAACAATCAATCAGCTCGTCTACGTACTTCATATTATCTCCAACGGTCTAGAATTTTCGAAAGAGGCCAGACTGGTATTTCTCGAAGTCTCTAAGGCTTTCGACAAGGTATGGCACCCTGGACTCCTCTTTAAACTTAACCAGCTTGGCATATCCTATCTTCTTGTTACCTGAGTCGAAAGCTATCTTTCTAATCGGCTCCAAAGAGTTACTATTCATGGTCAATCTTCTGCCTTTCTATCCAGGCTGGGTTGCCTCAGTCCTTCACTCTCGGGCCCCTCCTATTTTTGGTTTATGTAAATGACCTAGTGGACAATGTCACGTGCCAAGTGGGATTGTTCGCTGATGATACTAGCATACTCGAAATTGTCAATAACCCTGTTCACTCCTCGCGCCACCTGAACACCAATCTGTCTTTAATACATTACTGGGGAAGACTATGCCGAGTGTGTTATTCAATGCAACCAAATCACTATCTGTTATATTTCCTGTGAAACAAGTGACACCTCATCATCCGCCTGTTTTCTTGCGTGGATCTCCGATTCCTGAGGCAGACAGTCATACACATCTCGGTATCACCTTGAGTGGTGACTTGTCTTGGCATGCCCATATTACACGGATTAACAATAAAGCTTGTCAAAGAATTTCCTTACTCCGTAGGTTTAAGTATAAACTATCACACAAATTCCTGGTCAAACTATATTGTTCTATGATCCGTCCAATCCTTGAGTACGGTTGTGTATTATTCGACAACCGTGGTAAAGTGCTGTCTGATCGCTTGGAATCGATTCAGTATAATGCCGATAAAATTTGCACTGGTGCTTTGAAACACATATAACATGTTAAATTACTTCGTGAACTTGGTGGTCAACTCTTGCAGACAGACGCAAATACTTCATGCTTATCCTCTTTTACAAAACGTCCCACAAACTGACTCCCTCTGATCTCTCTGATCTAGTAGCCCCTCCTGTTGGTCGTGCTCTCCCACATTCAATGTCAGTGCGCCCTGTCAGATGTAGAACATCGCGTCTGTTTAACTCTTTTCTCCCAGATGCTATCAAACAGTGGAATAACCTACCATCCGACATGAGAGACTTGCTTTCCCTTCATATATTCAAATCAAAACTTAAAACTACTCTCTTAGCCACAGACAATGTTCCTGAGTTCTATTTCCATGGTGACAGATTTGCTAATATTAGTCTTACGCAATTACGCCTCAGATTCTCTCGGCTAAACTCTGACCTTCACAAAGTTAACATCCTTCCTCACCCATCTTGTGCTTATTCTTATCCCACTGAAGATTCCAAGCATTTTCTTCTTTTCTGTCCCTATTACATCGTTCAGAGAAACAAATTACTTAATACTATTATTCCCTTGATTGCTCCGGGGGTTTGCCCGCATCTTATAATCCATATTGGTAGTGATAGGTTAGTTGAAATATTTCTCCGTGGCAGTAACGAGCTTTCTAACTGCCTAAATATCCAGATCGATGCACTCCAGCGGTACATTATTGATACCAGGCGCTTTAACGACTAAATGTTTCCGTTAGTGTAATGATCATCGGTTGGACTATGCAAATTTATTTGTATCACACTTTTTTCCTGATTGGGTAAATATTGAACTCAACTTTAAATGGTTTAACTTATATCCTATAAGTAATCAAATCTTGATATTCGTACAGAGTTTTCACTGATATTATACATTGGTAACATTTGTATTGCCATGTGTGTCTTGTACATACCTACTGTGTGTCTCCATGTTCTGGAGAACTCAAGTATTAGTCCTCTCGATGTACTATACGGATATCCAGATTAAATAAATACGTTTAAACTTATGATGTGTCAGGGAGCCCGGAATGTTTCGGTTACTGCTATTTTTTTTGCTAACATGTGTGTAAAGACAACGTGTCTTGATTGACAATGGTGCTGTTTTATTGCCGTGATAAGACTATAATACTCTCAATTAGTGCTCAGTGGGGTCTTGTTTCAGAGCTAGAATCTTTCAAAAGAAAGGGAAATTCAGAGCTAGTGGTATGACTGTGTGGTGTGATGCTAACTGATTGCAATGCGGACGGATGTCACTTTCACCTGGTTTGATCAAATTACCATTACATGATGCGCACGTGCACACACGCACACACACACACATACACACATGAATCAACGTTCTATGCCGATAACATGACACAATGTTGATAATTAATCGGGGCCACTGGCTGACACCGACTTCAGAGCAAGACTGCATAAACAAACGGATAGCAAGGGGGTAGTCATAGAACAAAACCCCGGCAATGAGAGCATCTTCCTCAACAATCATAGTTTGTCCTGTTCTTTTATCCAGCCTACTGTTGATTTACTGCAAATGATGATGTGAACCCCTGACAAAAGTTATGATGTGTTTCAATGAATCTCAAGTAGGCCAATGTACACAATGACAATGGGTTCTACTTTACACCATGCATGTGAGTATGTGAACTAACGGGCCGGGACGGGTTTGGGTGGTGGTGGAATCCCACGCAGTTCCAAGAAGATCTGTGCGCATCATGAAAGAAAGTTTTATCCATTTGTCAAAGATTATGTTCACAAATACAGACGTGCATACATATATGTGTGTTCTGTGCTAATTGAAATGAACTATAACACGAATAATTATGCTACCAAAGCAAATAGCCTAATTTAGCTGATGCCTTGAGATTTTTAGTTCTTTGGATGCTGTTCATACATGAAGCTTGAGTATATGTGGGGGGTAAGGGGGGAATGGTATCCCGTCAGGCTGGTAGAGAAAATACTTTGGCCCAATGCAGAGTACATAAAATAAGAATATTCCGAAATACTGGCCAGCACGAAAAATAAGAGGCCTCTAGTATGTTGGTCCATGTGCTCAAAAATAATATGCCCCTGTGCGGCAGTGCAGGAGTACCCTTACGCTCCACCCCACCAACCACCACCTCCTAATATTGCTGTAGTTCATTCTTGAATTCACATGGTGCTAAAAAATACCAATAATTTTAAACTGCGATCTTCATCAGACTGAAAGCACTTTATACCGTAGAGTATGTTTTATCATTTGCGTGAAGACTAAACATCAAACTTCTAGGACTAGTCATGATTTAATTTATGAAGAAACAGGCTTTGAAACATTATCTCGGCGCCGTGAAAAAAGCAAGCTGATCTTATTTTAAAAGATCATGCACGGTGTAGTTAATTCATACTAATGCAAGCTCATCCCTAACCTGGTCAATGAAAGAAACAGGTACAATGTCAGATCTGGTACGAATCTCTCTGCTTTTCGAGCACGAACAAACCGATTTAACATTTATTTCTTTCCATCGGTTGTCCGATTGTGGAATAGTTTGCCTACTGATGTGCGTAACTCCGAAGACCTTCATCTTTTAAGAAAAAAATAGACCAGGGAAAAAAGTGCAAACAGGCTATACTACAGAGGTGACAGAAGGCTTGCTGTTTCCTATGCACGGTTGAGTATGGGGTGTAGCAAGCTAAACTCGGATCTATTCAAAAAGGGTCTGATAGACTCCCCTCAGTGTGCCTGTGGAAACGGAAATGAAGATGTTTTTCATTATTGTTTTAATTTTTAATTTAAACATATTTATTTATTCTGGATCACCTAATAGTATACATCGAGATACTAAAAAACAGGCTCTCCAGACATAGAGAGACACACAGAATATATACAATACACACAGGACAATACAATTCACGAAATGCTTTGTATGTACCACTCATTGTTACAATAATATTGAAAAATACACTTTCCTGAATGCTATGAAGTAAATACTCACAAGCAGAGACATGTCGATTAAAGAATGAGTACAAGTTATTGATCCAGAAAAATCCACTATGTCACTAGCTCGGTAACCAAAAAAAGAAAAAATGACGACAGTCTTAGCCATAAACCGTATATTGACAGGATCAACATGTTAATCAAAATATGAATCGTCTGGAGTCAGAAATGAATTTTTGGACAGCATCAAATAATTTAATGTTAAAGTTTGCAGAAAGGTCATTGTTACCATGTATAAGATACCGGATAAGTATATCACTTGCTAGATAGACTACAAGACTAGGATTCACACCTGGAGCTAGAATGTAACAAACCGTTTTTAAAAGGGATTTCCTGGGAACTGAATAATAGGGACATTCTAGGAAAAAGTGAAGAATACTTTCGTCAGGATTTAGACATTTACAAGCTGGGGACAGTATTATATTAAATCTGTGTAGGTGGGAATTTAGTCCGGAGAAGCCCAAGCGCAAACGAGTATGTATGATATTAGAAAATCGACTACCGTGTGAGTAATAAACAGGAACAGGATCTACAGACAATAAAGTATTTTTCAAAGTAGATTTAAATTTGGATAAAGTTGCAGAACGTCTTATGTCGTCGGGGAGATCGTTCCATAGTTCAATAGAGGAAGGAATGAACGAATTTCCGAACCGTAAGGAGTTAAACCTGATTTGTCTTTGGCTGCGTCGGTTTCTTAACTGGACAGTGGGCTGACCATTGTTATTCGGAACGAGATCCGAAAGATAAGCGGGAGTTTGACCATTAACAATTTTATAAAACATGATTAATTTGAAATATTGGCGTCTTTTAGCTAGAGTAGGCCAGCCTAACTCCTTAAGCATAAGATGACGGGGAGTGCGTTTCAGGGCTCCTAAACAAATGCGAGCTGCTTCATACTGAACACACTCGAGGGAATCAGAGAGAGTCTGTGAGCAATTGTCAAAAATTATACATCCATACTCTAAGATGGGTCGTACCATGGATTTGTAAAGCCGAATCAGAGTATTGCGGGATAACCTAAATTTAAGTCTGTGGAGGAGAGACAGACGTTTCCTCGCTTTTTCCACGATTCTGGTAATATGGGCATCCCACTTTAGATTACTAGAAAGTGTAACGCCCAAATGTGAATGGCTAGTACCTTCTGGTATAACAGCATTGCCAAGGAGTAAAGGTGGGTGATCTGGCTTGTTATGTTTAGTGGAAAACAAAACAGCTAGAGACTTAATAGCATTGAAAGACATTTTCCACTGTTTGCCCCATGTAGAGATATGAACAAGATCTGCGTTCATCCGACCTGCAGAGGTAACGGGATCATGGATTATCTCCAGAATGCTAGTGTCATCAGCAAAAAGCTTAATATCACACACAATATTATCAGTTATGTCATTAATATAAACTAGGAAAAGAAGAGGCCCCAGAATAGAGCCCTGGGGTACCCCTGCCTGTACAGGAAGCAAGGAGGACGACTGACCACCAATCGTAACTCTCTGAAAGCGATTTGATAAGTAACTACCGATAAACTGGAGTAAAGCACCTTCAATACCCAGCTGTCTTAATTTGAAAAGAAGACCCTCATGCCACACGCGGTCAAAAGCCTTACTGATGTCGAGAAAAACCATCCTGGCTTCTTTTCGTAGTTCCAGGCCATTATATATGTCATGAACGATTTTGATAAGCTGGTTGATGGTAGAGTCGTTTTTCTTAAACCCAGAGTTTTTGTGCGTCAGTAGATCGTGACGAATAAAGTACTCGTACAGAATATTAAATATTAGACGTTCGAAAACTTTGGAAACATTACACAGTAATGAAATAGGGCGATAGTTGCTTTTTACCTGCTTATCGTTCTTTTTGAATACAGGGCACATATTAGATTTTTTCCAAGAATCTGGAAAGCACGAAGCAGCAAGAGAGAGATTAAAGAGTTTGGTAAGTGATGGGGAGAGGCCAGAAGCCGTATTCTTTAGGATGAGGTTACCTATACCATCGGGTCCCGTGGCAGAGCTGGACTTAAGAGATTGTAAAACCTTTTTAACGTCGTTTTCATCAATTTGGAATTCACTGAGCCTCGCATCGGTGCGATATGAGAAGTCAGGCAGGGGCATAGGATCGTCTTCATGAGGAAGTTTACATTGATTGGCAAAGTAATTATTGAAAACTTCACACTTTTCAACGTTACTGGATATTACAGTGCCGTTTTCGAGAAGGGGAGGTATGGAATGATTGAGCTTGGAACCTAGAAAACTCTTGCTGAGGTTCCACCATTTCTTTGGATTAATGATATTAGAATCCATTTCACTGCGAATTTTTGAAAAATATGACCTCATGGAACTACGAAGGGCGCTGACTGCAGTGTTGCGCTTCCGTTTATAGAACATGTAGAGTCTTTCAAGAGTAATAAACTCGATATAAGTAAAGGGACGAATTTTGTTGCTAAAACGTTTGAAACGTTTCCAAGCACGATTTCTCTGTCTAAGTAACTGTTTAATTTTACAAGTGACCCATGGCTTATCTTTGGGTCGTACAAGGATGTCACGACAAGGGATGAAGTCCTTGCATAGGCCGCTAAAAAGATCTGTCCAGAAAGATACCACATCGTTGATATCATCAAAGACTTCAAATCCTGTGTTAAAAGGAGCGTCAAGGGCAGCTTTGTTTAAATCTTCAAAATTAGCTTTCTTGAAGTCCCAAATTTTCCTTTTGAAGGGGTGGTCTACGCGGCGGGAAATCGAAAAAGTACAAAATACAACTGAGTGATCGGATGTAGAAATGGGTGGTAAGATACCTGAATTTAGAACATAACCTGGTGAATCTGTGATCATGAGATCAAGGATACTTTCAGATACATCGTTTACTCTGGTCAGTTCGTTTATTAATTGGAATAAGTTATTTTGGGATAAAACATTGACTAGGCGCAGTCCTAAGTCGCTATCTGAATGATCAGTATTCCATAACTGGCACCTATCATTAAAGTCACCGGTTATGATTAGAGTTTTAGGATTACACTCGAGGGCTGAAGTAATAGAAAGATCGAGCTCCTCAATAAACAAATCTCTGTCTGCGGCATATTGCCCTGGTGGTCGGTAGTACACACCTAAGAGAACTAAACCGTATTTGAGTCGAAATTCAACCCATAAGCATTCACTGTTGGCAGATCCGAGGTCCGCTCGGTGAGTACAGGGTAAGTTGTCCCTTACATAGATCGCCACCCCTCCCCCAGTACCCACAGTCCTATCCTTGCGTATGGGCATACCAAAACCATCAATGCATAATAATTCACTGGGGTAGTTTGAATCTAGCCATGTTTCAGATACAGTAATAACGTCGAGTTTTTCCGAAGTGGCCAAGAAATGTAATTCATCAAGTTTGTCAGGACTTTTAATGCTACGGACGTTTGCATGGCAAATTTTGAATTGATTTTGAGTGAATGTATCCGTGGGCCCTGGATTGGGGTGGACATCAAACACGAGCAATTTGCATAAAATTTCAGCCACGTGTCTGAGGTTACAATATAATTTAAGCAGGAGAAAGGTAGTTAACAATGCAAGAAAATTAAATGCAGGTAAGACATGATCAGGTGTAAAGGTAGTACAAGATATGATTTTGACCAGGCATTTGCGGTAATAATATGAGCCAATGACAGCTCTATATTGCTGTGTACTTATCCCCATGGATATAACAGGACGTAACAATTATCCGTCAAGATATGGTGCCCAGACAAAGCATGAAGACAAATTCTTGAAAATTCTGGTAATATAATCACTGCTGTAGTTATGAAGTAGGAATCAGTTAATATGTCGGTGTACATGGGGTACATACAAGCGTTGTCACAAATACATATATCATAACGCAAATGAGCAAACTGACATAAGAATGGAATACAAAGGACTGACACGAAACATGAAAAACGCATATGTAGCACGAATATCATGGAGATCACATACGAAACAAAAAATAAAAAAGAAAGAAAAAGGAACATGGTTGTCAAAGTATGAAAAAAAAAACGCAACAGTTGTGACTCTGGATGTAAATGACCAGGAATACATGAATTTTGTGTTGACACTCGAGTAGTTGACGTTCACACACAAGAAATATGGAAACATGTAAACGAAACAATGTAACAAAAAAATCGTTAGCAGTACATTTGAGAAAATAATTCGATAACATGATCATGTATGTGCACTCTGAAACCATCATATACACAACATGCTCGTATATATGCTCATTTGCTGAAGGATTACTTAGATGGATTGATTAAATTTCACATCAAACATCATATATAGAGACTTAAATTGAATAAAGTTATCAAGACATATGGGCTGCATTTGTAAATACTTGTACACACAGATAGCCAAGCGTACATCTGAGGTCATAACAGGGCATGTCACTTGCGGTTACATAATGTATAAACATGCTTTTCTAAGAATGAAGTGAACCGAGAGACCAGCTATGGTTCTTGCTATGCATACAACCTGTAACGTGATATTATAAACCGAGATATTCATATGAGATGATGAATCAGGGTGACAAAAACCTGGAAACGAAAATAAATGGAATTGGAAATACTTTGGTATGTACTATTAGTGTTGAAGATGCAGTAAAGACGTATGTTCGTTTGCACACATACACACATACCAGACATCATTCCCACACGTACGGGATGATGCATAATGTACAATTTAGCATATGTGGAGACGGCAAAACATAATGCTAAGAACATATATAGATAAAGAAAACTTAAACAGTTAGATCCACTCAGTAGATTGAAACAGAAGGGAGATATCCTTATTAATACCTTTGTGATCAGAATTAGTTTAATGGTACAGTTACGAATGTACTTGAGCAGTGGAAGTGTAACATGACCTTAAACTACGCTGAAATAACAGTAGTGCGTTGCAGTTGGTGCAAATTGATTTACCCAAGTTTAAATTTCAGGCGTCGCAGCACATAGTAAGTTACCATGGTATATGTATAGAACAAAACAGACGGTATTTTGGTCAACATATTGACATTACATCAACAATGTGGTAATTGTACATGTACATCACAACCAAGTATCCCAGGGCATTGGCAAAAAAGGAAAGATGACCATCATGGCGCAATCAAACATCGAATGACAATAATGTAAATCATACGCATGACTTTGTATAACTCAAAATAAAGAAAGAGAACCATAGAATCGATTAATTGAAATTAAGGTCGCGCTACCAAGCTACGAAACATGAAATACATAACAAAAAAAGGTATAACTACTCAACGACATACAGCGATGGATTGATATTCTCATAATTTGTGTATGTTGAGGACCCAACAATGCATGGAAGACATCAAGAGAAACAAAGATGCATCTCTTCCGCAATTGTATAGAGTTCAAATGTAATTACATAGTAATACAATGTCCAATCGGAGTCCACAGTCATGTTTTGGGCACACTAAATGGGTGATAACAATCGCTTGCAGTGGTGGGGGTGGGGTGAAAAGTGTTCAGTTGTGCATATACATTGTTGCGAGTGTCCTTTTTATAGAACTCAGAGAAATACACTTCAGAACCAAATTATGTCCTTTGCGCCATTTACAGTTTCAACGTTATTATATGGGTCCGAAACATCCTCCTAGCAAAATAAAATTATTTTTGACGCAGTCCACAATTTTTATCAAAACAACAGGCAGACTTGGAGCTGTGACGTAGTTCGTACTATATAGTCAAAATCTTGAAACCAGAAATGTATCGTCTGTGTATATAGTTAAGTGAAGGCGGACTTCATCTCCCTACCCTTTATCTGTGACGTCTTTTGTCGTTCCACTTCTGCTCGTGTGGCGCCGCCACTCTACCTGTCCTCGTCTTGTGGCGTTCTTTCTTATGGTGAATCGTCTCCTAACCTGTGATACGTGACACCTCTTCTTTAATCTTTTTCATGTGCAAGAGGAATTTATATAGGGTCTTGCCCTGTTTCCCAATTGTATCCTTACGGAAATGAAAATATGTTTAAACCAACATCAAACTTTTGGTGAATGAAATGGATATTTTCAGTGATCTTCATTCATTCATTTTGCCACTTACAAATCTGTACTTACTGGTTGGGCGTCTTCATTCATATAACATGGAGGGCTCCTATTTAGACCAAGCACACATACAAATGAGTATTTTTACAACTTGCGATGTGTTGTCCGAGATTTTTTTTCCCCCAAATTTTTGCCTTTGTTTGATTGTTCATTTTTTTTCTTTCCTTTTTGTTGGGTTTTGCGTTATTTTGACAAAAAACTGAAATGTGCTGTAAAGTCGTTTCATTCATTTTGATAATAAATAGCATGTTTAAATCGTTTGAGTGTTATTATTCAAATAGGCAGGATTTAGTACAGCGCTGTATTTTAAAGGCTGAGTGTTTTTCCTCGTTTTGAACTGATTTGGGGCTATAGTGGTGCCACCTGAGTGTTTCCACTCATCCGAGGCTTTAATATAGATATAGACCAAGTCTCAGTGAGTGTTTTCCCTCCGGTGGACCTCGTTTTGGATTTCTTGTGCGAGCTGGGTTGAGTGTTTCCACTCATTGATGGCTTTTAAACTGGGAAAGGAGGTCCAAATGAGTGGTTCCACTCAGTTTGGTCTGTTTACGGGATTTTGTATGGGTTAAGTGTGTCCACTCAAACAAAATGGTATATATGTGAACCTACCAGGTATTGAAATCCAGAAATGGACACAAAAAACTCACCAATTTCTGTAAATCACGCCGAAATAAACAGGAAAATAGAATTTCTGTTTTTAAAATATAACATGTTAAATACACAAATCGATTTTACTAGTGCACGTTCATCGCACAATTTTCGATGACACGCTTTACGAGCAACTTTTTTGCCACAAGATAAGCGTCATCTTGTCATGATTGGTCTCTGATGGTATAATGTACTGTTTTGTTGTTTTGTTTTGTTTTTTTTTACCAAGTGTGCAAGTTATATTTGTACAATGTAGGCAAAGATTTGCTACATTTTCGAAAAAAAAACATTTCTGGAACACAATTGTAATCGTGGCCATTTTCCGTACAAAATAACGAAAGCAGAACACTCGGCCCCATCCACGGTAGTGGCAAATGCCCTGTTGATAGGCCCCGTCTTACTGCGTCCACATCTTGTCCGGCAAACATACATTGCAATAAAAGGTCAACTGAGAACTTTTGCTCACAAGTGGAGCCACTGTGTGTATAGCTGGTTTCTCACTTTCACTTGTGAAGAGAAACATGTAACGAACTTCAGCTTTCCCCTTGCAGATTTGTAAACGAGGTAAAGCATTGGCAATGGAAATGTTGACGTCGCTGCTACATCTAACGCGTCACAGTCGCACCATGTTGGTACAGGTACACCTGAAAGGGGTAGTTCCAATGTAAATAAAATGTGTTCTGCTCCTCATTTCCTGGCCAGCTGTCCCCAGTTGTTTATCTGCATCCGACCACATTGTATTAACCCCAAACCATAGTTTATGTATGAACTGTTTGCGCGACTCTCACACTGCAGATAAGTGCACAAGTGCCGGTAGATGTTGTTTACGCCAGGAGAAGCACTCTGTACTTTTACATCTCGATAGATTTCATGTGACCCATGTTGCCAGAACAGGTAATCGTGTTATGTCCTTTTTCAGTGCCAGTGGAAGACAAGATGTGGATTAACACTGGGCGGGGGGAGGGGGAGGAGGGAGAGTCTGTCCTTGCCAAGTCTGCGATCCTGATCACTTCCTGTGTTGCCGGGGTAACAGACTGATGCTTCCACCATGATCAGGGCAGATTTGTGTTATATACTACATAAACATCCATAAATAACACCTTTTAAATCAAAAGAGAGCCCATTTCTAATCAATTTAGACATCCCTTATGTTTCAAATATATGTTAATACATTTTCTTAAGATTATTCTGTGTTTGTGTTGTTCATTTTGTTGAGAAAGTACTTTTTACCATGCTAAATACATGAATCTGCCCTGATGCAGGTGGCTCCCTCTTTTGCTCAATAGGTGTTAGAGTAGGACCGCATTTAGATATGAATACATTCTATTACGTTTCAGCTTTACCTATCTTTGACGCAACTGTCAATGTACATCCCGGTTCATTTGCACTTCCCAATTTTGTTCGTCTGTGGAACTTAGAAAACAAATGCATGTGTGACCAAAAATGTCTGTATCAGATAGAAAAGTTCTAAACTTTTGGGAAGATTCTTGTGTCAAAGTCGGCAAGCACTGTGAGTTGCCTGCTCTTCAATGTCCGAAAAATAAAAGCCGTAAGTCAATTGATCATATACCTGGCATAAATATATCCTTTTGATTATTACAGGTTTGTTGATAGACATTTTTGCGGAACATGTATATTAGGACGGCCATGTTAAATGAGCTTAGGCATGCAAAAACAGCTTGTCCCCGTTACAGGTCAGCCTTGAAATCCTTAACGTTTCTTACCTTCATCTGCTGTTTTTGCAGGTCACTGTAGGTTGTGACAAGATATGTTTGTAAAACATAGATGCCCCCGCCCTCATTACCTTTGCCCTCGCTACCCTATTGATGGTGGTAGATGGGGCACTCATGACCTTACAAAATTAGTGAAGGTTGATCATACATAAATGTCACATATCTTTAAACTTTAACCTAGCCCTTAAAAACGACTAAAAACCTGGACAATATAAGAGTTACAGCTGAAAAATTAGTCATCATTTAGAAACCATATTCAGCAAAGTGGCTTTATGACCTTGAAAATTAGGTCACTCATTTTGACTTGACCTTCAGTTATCGTGCAAAAACCACAGGAAGTCTACTGTCTGTGTGTGACCCTCAAAACTGGGTCAAGGTCACCCATCTACAAACTCAAACTAACCCTTATAGGCAACCATAAAGCTGATCAAAATAAGAGTGCTACCTCTAAAATGCAAGTTATCATGCAGAAACAGTATTCAACCAAATGGCTCTGTCACCTTTGAAATTAGGTCAAGGTCACCTGTCTTCAAACTTGACCTAGCCCTGAATACGGACAATTATCCAGTGCAATATAAATGTCCTAGTTTAAAAACCTTTTCAGTTATCATGTGGAAACCAAAGTTAACTCGCGTACCAACGTGACCTCGGAAATTAAATCCAGGTGACCAAACTTTAAACTTCTTTAGCCCTTAGCAAGAACTATAGAACTGTAAAGTATCCCAGTCCTAACTTAAAAACTTCTTGAATTATTGTGCAGAAACCACGGGAATTCTACAATCTCTCTGTGACCTGAAAACTGGGTCAAGGTCACCCATCTTCAAACTCAACCTAGCCCTTACAGAGAACCATAAAGCTGTGTAATATAAAAGTTCTAGCTCCAAGGTATAAGTTATCATGCAGAAAGAATGAAACTATATTCAGTAAAGGGGCTCTGTGACCTTTAAAATGAGGTCAAGGTCATCCATCTTCAGACTTCGCCAAGCCCCAAATATGGACTATAATCCTGTGCAATATAAAAGTCCTAGCTTGAAAACCTCTTCAGTTATTGGGCAGAAACCAAAGTTAACTCAGGTACCACTGTGACCTTGGAGGTCAAGGTCACCCATCTTCAAACTTTGCCTAGCTTTTAACTAGAATAATACACTTGTACAGTATCAAAGTCCTAGCTCAAAAACTTCTTGAGTTATTGTGCCGAAACCAAAGTCGACCGACCGACCGACATGTGCAAAGCTATGTGCCCCACCTTCTTCGAAGGGGGGGCATAATAATAAAATGGACCAACATCAAAATTAAGCATGACTGATTACAGATATAACTTTATACATTATAATTTTTTTTCTCGCAAGACAAGCTTAAAGTTTTGTTCCTGGGGTACCACCATAACCGTTACCAACACAAGTTAATGCCCTCTGGAGAAAAAAATGATACATATTCCTGACACAGCAACAATGAATGATCAGAAGCATTTCCTGTTGAGGATTCCTCTTGCGGGCCAGTTGGCGTCCTCATTTTCCTGCAATTACTGACTGTCTCCTATAGGACATGCGTACCTTTATTCTGCATCACAACCGATACCCATAAAAATCTGGGAACACTAAATCATATAAGATTAGTAAGTTGGATAAAGTTTAGACCCTAGATTCTCGGAAGATTCAACATCAAAAGATCGAAGTCAAGGTCAAGGTCAAGGTCATTGCAGTCAATAAAATTTGTCAAAACTTAATTTTCATCACAACCGTTACCATCATGACCATGACCCGCCACCTACAATTGAGCGGTAACGGTTAGGATGTAGTGCGCTATTGCTGCTTATTGTCATCAATCTCGGGCCACTTAAAAATAAAATAACTTACGATGTTTCTCATTTCCGTGTGCATCAAATATTTCTTGCACATCACTATTTTATTACTTCATTTGGGCCAATTTCAATGAGTAATGGATGACCATCACCCGCATCGGTAATTTCTATTAGGAATTTTTAATATCGCCTAATCGACATTGGCTGCCATCTGTCATTTCATGCTCATCAGCTTTCTTGAGTAAAGAGTGAAAGGGAGATGCATGTGCACATATTGGTAATTGGGATTTGGGCTTGAGCTGGTACAATACTATCTTATATTTGCTATGATATGAGTAAAACAAAAAAATAAAGAAAAAAAATCGTCCCTCCCTCAACACTTCTGTCCCAAGAGGTAAATGAGAAACAAATTATATATTTGTTTAGCCTTATCTGTTTCTTGATAGAACAACAATGTGTTCTACTATTGCTGTTGTACAACATCAATGACTGCAATTGTCTATGCACGTACCGTGGGCCATTCAGCGACATGGGCACAAGACAGGGTTAACATCTGTGATTTATTCTTATGCCATAGTTGAAAGGAATTCCAGACAGTTAGTGTTCGAGACATTTATTACCTCATTTATTCAGACTTACATATGTCTTCTGTTAAAGTTCAGTAACTTAATTTAGTCAGATTGACTTGTTATTCATATCCATGCATTGTTATATTTGTCGAAATGTGATTAGTATGGTTTTTCGTTTTCACATTGGCTTTGACATAGCTTAAGGAAAAGTTCAGTATTTGAGACATTTTAAGACCCCATTTGGTCAGAGGGACACATAGTGACGTTACACTATTTACTTACATCATACAATCAGATAACGTGTCTTTCATATCCGTGCCTAGCTATCTATTTGACCAAATTGATCACTGCATATTTTCCGTAACACCCTGTCGTCGATAGAGCTCAAGTTTATGCTCTTCTGCTGATCCCTAGTTGCCAGGGGTTTTTTTTCAGTTTAAACTTTTTTCTGCATGAGCCAGTTTAATTGAGAGTTTATGCAACAAGTTTTTCTATAGGAGGCATTTAATTTCAAATGTCACATGTCAAATTCAAAATTAATGGGATTTTGTCATAATCACCTTTACTACTCATGTGACATAACTTTTAACTTATATGCCATTTATCATATAACTACTTTCAATACTTGTTCGGTTCATTACTCCATATACAGTATTCTAATAACCAATATCTCAAGTTTTAACAATATTGCATTTCACATTTAACAATCATTTCAATAATCTATGTTCGCGGTATATAATTCATGGTTAAATAGAATTTCAAATCACTAATAGGTATATTATCAACTTGAGAACAACTTCAAATCAATTTCACGGTAAGAGAAAAAAGTAAGCTGAGGCACAACAGCGAGACCTGCTGTCGATATATGTAACTGAAGGAGACAAAGAATGTGGTATAGAGAAACCATGTGGAAAAAAAATGACTCAAAACTGCCGAACTATTATATTAAAATAAAATTATATTCAAATCGTACAAATAAAGAATATCCTTACACATAGATTTACAGGATAAATAAAAAAACTCACTTTTAAGCATGAAACTATACTCTGTTTCTATTCTTTCCACTGCTTCCTTTACTGGAACTTATGCCTACGCCACGCGCCAACAATTTGATCTCCATCACTTCCGAGCTCGCACCGACCTTTTTGATAAATCTTTCTTTCCCTGAACCATTAGATTATGGAATCAGCTACCTCTCGAAATACGGAAGTCAGACTCTATCCGTAAGTTCAAATCAAGCATAGCCCAACCAGTATTCAGAGCCATAAAGTTTGATGAGTTGTATAACTTTGGCAATAGGTTTTTAGCTATTCAGCATACACGCCTCCGTTTGGATGCTAGCCAATTGAACTCACATCTTTTCAAGATTGGCATAAAAATACCCCAAAATTGTCCTGTGGCTCACCTTATGAAGATTCCTGCCATTATTTTTTTCATTCCCCTAATTACACTGTTCCCCGATCAAACCTTCATACTGTTATTTTACAGTATGCTACCTTTTACGTTACAGACAATACTCTACGGGTCCTCTAATTGTTCTCTTACGGAAAATATCGAGATATTCTCAGCCGTACATAATTACATCGCTGTAACCGAACGTTTCAAGTCAGGTGTTGAATGATCGCTAATCGCCTGCACAAGCATTCATATTACTTTATTGTTTATTTACGGTACAAACAATTTATCAAATTCTGCAACACGTGTAAACATATAAATGACACTCTGAATACTATGCCTGTCCCCCTATCTGTCTTGTCGGCGTTTTGTCCTCTTCTTTATGGTTTTGTGCGTCTTGTGCTGTCCTCTGACATGTGTGCTCTTCTGAGAAAGGGATTTATACAGGGCTTCGCCCTCTTTCCCCATTGCATATAATCATTGCTTTTGTATTATCTTTGTAAATTCAGTAAATAAATATGTTTAAACCAAACTATACTCTGAATCATTAAAAAACCTTTTGACACTTGAATGTATGCAATGACTTAACGACGTGCACACGTGCTTACAAAAGAAAGGGTATTTGCTGTCTTTCTTTGGGCCAATTCATACAAGAAAATACGCATCAAATAACTTAAATTCGTGTACTATGAATCTTTACCTAGATACATATATATTATATAACTTTAATATTAACCCTTTATAACCAATATTGAACACTTCTCTCAACTCAATACACTTCACAGAACGTAACCTGTATACGCTACTATTTCTACCTTGTTAAACCTTGATTTTACAACACTCTTTACATGTTTTGTAGCTTTTAACCAGCATTTAAACTAAATACATACTTACAAAGCTATTTTGCGGGATTATGCGGCCTAACTAACCCCAGCAAAGCGCAATACCTCAATCATGTTAACACCTATGAGCAACACACGAACGATGCCTGTAAATATTACGAAGTAACTGGAATTTGACATATTTCAAAACAAATACAGAGAAAACAAAATGAAAATACAATATTCAAGATAGCTTATTTTTTAATCTCTCGAGAGTCGTTTGTTTCCGTATTTAGAAAAAAACCCGAACGTGCCTTCAGGTGTTTCTGCCTGTGACGGATCTCACCCGAAAAGCCAGTCCTCCCAGGCAATAGATGAATTTAGATAATTCCGTCTGGCATTGTTACATGATCAGCAATGATATATTGAGTCATCATATAAGAGTAATCTTTAACGCAGGACATTTCACCTCAAAAAACGTTTAAAATGTAGACACATTTTGTTGAAATCGCGTCTGAAATTGTCGAGATGCCAAGCACTTTAAAGTTTTCCCTCACCAAGTACTTTATTTTTTATGAAAAGTGAAGGAGTTGAATTATTATAGCACTTTGTGAAGAAAATTTGCCTTTGCGATGACGCAATATATATTTTACTCACAATTCTATCGTGCGGATTTGCGTCTCATTTGATGGCAGCACTTGTCAAGCATCGCTACGTTCCGTTACAGTTTGACCGCCGGGGTCTGTGATGTCAAAAGAAGGGAGCTTCTACACCAGCTCCGATTGTAAGCATTGACTCACGGCAGTGAATGACAGTGTGCTCATGGCTTACTAGATTAAAATGGGGCTCCTTGCATTGTAGACCCGCTTGCCAAATTATTTAATTTAAGTCTTACACTGAATAAATTCCCTAGCGATAGGAAGAAAGCTAATGTACTGCCACTTCATAAAAAGGGTCCCGAAAACGCATGTGAAAATTATCGTCCCATATCTCTTTTAAATGTCGTAGGTAAGGTATTTGAAAAAATTATTTTCAAACATATTTACCACTTTTTTCTCCAAAACCAAGTGATTACACCTTTTCAATCCGGCTTCGTAAGAGATGACTCTACCGTCAATCAACTATTATATCTTTATCATCAATTTGCAAAAGCACTGGATGAGCAAAAAGAAAAGAGAATAGTATTCTTTGACATTACTAAAGCATTTGATAAAGTATGGCATGAGGGTCTGATGGTTAAACTCAAGAGGGCGGGAATTTTGAGGTCCTTGCTGGAATGGCTCAAAGATTATTTAACGAATAGAAATCAATGCGTAGTTTTAAATAGGCAATGTTCTAGTTGGGGTCAACTAAAAGCAGGAGTTCCACAAGGTTCAGTGATGGGTCCCTCACTCTCCTTAATTTATATTAATGATATTGCAAACATTGTTAATTCACATATCAGACTATTTGCCGATGATGTTACATTATTTCTTGAGGTTGATGACCCTGGCAAAACAGCAGGTGAACTTAATGAAGATTTAGAAAAAAATAGTGACTGGGCGGACAAATGGCTCGTAACTTTTAATCCCAGCAAAACAAAACATATGTTAATTTCTCGGAAAAGGATACAAAGAGATCACCCTTCCCTTTATTTCAAAGATCAAGTAATTACAGATGTTAATGAATACAAGCATTTGGGTTTAATTGTGCAAGATGACTTTTCTTGGTTTTCCCATATTGAATCCCTAGTCGAAAAGAGTCCAAAACTGGTAAATATCATTCGTAGTCTACAATCATGTCTAGACAGGTCCACTCTTGAAACTATATATATATATATATATATATATATATATATCCTTTATCCGACCTTTGATGGAATATGGTCATGTAGTCTGGCCTAACTGTACACAAACTAAACAAACTATGCTTGAAGGGGCTCAACTGGTGCAGCCCGGGTAGTATCTGGGGCAATGAGAGGGACTCCAAACAACAGACTTTACATGGAGACAGGATGGGAACCATGGGACAAACGTAGAGAAAAAAAGAAAATTAATGTTGTTGTGCAAAATTAAGAATAACGAAGTGCCCTTTTATTTACAAAATGCCATTCCTGATCAAATGAACACTAGAAATTGTAACACAAGGTCAAGTCACAATATGATACATG
>OZ026620.1:46008797-46040797 GCA_964020975.1 Hermodice carunculata | reverse complement strand
CTAGAGTCCGAACAAGTTTATACAGTTAGTCCTTCTTTCCTTCTACAATCCGTCTGTGGAGCGAGTTACCTTCAAATATTAGACATTCCGAGTATATTACAATATTCAAAAAATATTTGGACAAACGTTACAAAATTCCACCCCCAAATCCACTTTTCCACTTGGGGAATCGATACACATCCATCTTACATGCCAGAATACGTATGGGTTGCAGTCAGCTGAACGATCACTCATTCAAATTCTCTAATCGTTTAATAAAATATGTTTAAACCAAAATGGGGATGCAAACAGGAATAAGTTCCCGCTTGGTCAGGAAGGAGCCATGGGCTACGACAAAGCCGGTCTTTGCTGGTGCAACTGGGACTGGCCGAGTCTACGCCCATAACTGATCATGCCGTAGCTGCAGTGCCACGGAAGAGACCAAAGCTGGCGCTTGGAAAGTTTATACTGGTAAGGGATGCTTTTCAAAAGTCATCGTGTGAAAATAACTACACAAGTGACCGGTTGAAGCTTAGGTCTCTGAGTGCTGCCAGATTATAGCCTATAATAAGAAGGGGGGCCATTTATTCTAGCGGTGATTTGCTGTCTTGTTGAGCAATAATGTAGTTCAGTAACGTCTATCCTGTTTTTTTGCCATACAGTGCTTTATTTTCTCTTTTTTTATGCGAAAAAAAATCATATAGGGCTACGCCCTTGTTCCCGATCGTTTATTTGGGGGGGGGGGGGGCAAAAATATATTTAAACCATGAAGGCAAACCACCTTGCGCGATTGCCAATACCCGGCAGTATACCTGCATGCCAGGACAGGCAAAACAGTAGCACCTCCCGCTGTGTGGCTTATGTGCATTCAAGTTATAATGGTCAAGTGTTGTGTATGCCCCTCTTTTGAAGTTTGCGGCATGCTACAGTAGTCATTATTAATCCGTTTAGGCCTGCACCGGACTTACATATGCTTTTCAATGCAACTCTTTACCTTCACGTATCCTAAGCCTTGTTATAAATCATTAAATAGAATAAGACTAAAAGCCTGCTGCATGTAGGCCTATGATTTCAAACTGAACTGGTTTTGAGTTACCTTTAGGCTTTATACTGTCTTAGCGTGCAGCGTACACTGCCGGTATTGCCTATCGGCAGGCGCAAGATGAACTGCCATAAACTTCAACCAGTCACTTATATAGGAATTTTCGCACAATGACTTTTGAAAAGCATCCCTTAATTACCAATACCAGTCTTAACTTCCCAAGCGCCGGATTTGGTGATCTTCCGGGGCAGCTACGGCAAGGCATGGTCAGCGTGGGCACAGACTTAGCACCAGTTGCACCGGCAAAGACCAGTTTATTTGTAACCCATCCGTGGCTCCTTCCAGTTATGCTGAATTTCTCTGTCCTTCTCCCTCCTTAACCCTACATCTTCCAGTTCGTCCCAAGCAAGGTCCTCTTCGACAAAGGACCTGCTTTAAAACTGAGATCCAGCTCATTCTCTGGCGTCGCTACTGCTCATGCATTCTATATCGCTATCCGCCATTGTATCCCATTGACTCCCTTCCGAGACGTCACAACCCAGAACCCGCTTGGCTTGATAGCCAAGAAGGCGCAAACTTCTCAACTTCGGGCCCGTCATGGGCAACAAAATTCTTTTGCAAATAAAGTTATTTCCCTGTGATAGTATGGCAAATTTTCTTCACAAAAGTGTTATAACACCAAGTCCATCACTTTGAACAAAATTAAATCTTTTGGCTTTTGAGAACTTTAAGCAAGATTGTGTGATGATATCTTGTACTTATCCCAAAAAAGAAAATGCTTCACAACAATACATTGGGTATACATAAGTGTTTTTTCATACAGATTCAATAATGGTAAGAGCAGCGACACCTTGTGCACATTTTGGTCGAAACTGAGTCAATGTACATTCCTGCCATGTTTAGTGAAAATCTAGCTTGAGGTTCAAGAGAAGTCGAAAAAAGACAAGCGGACAAAAATGTACATAAAATGTAAACAATATTGTAGCGCCACTTCTAGAATAAATTATAAGTTATAGGTAACCAGAAGTGCCCTTAATAGTAAGTAATTAGTTATGTACTTTCAGAAGTTTTGAACCTTTGCCCCTAACTTTTCTGTGACAGTGACCAATTGGACAAACCAGAGACCAGCTGTGGTGTCCCCACCAAGTTTGAAGAGTTGCCTGCTGACAGTTTTTGACGAGCGAAGCGGCCATGCACCACCACGACCACGATGACGAATCGGCGTCATTTGAGGTCAAGTGACCGACAAGTCAGCTGAATGATTTTGAATGACAGTGCTGCCACCTGGTGGAAAATTACAGCCCAGTGAAATCCGGAGGTCTTGCTATGATGCAATCTTGAAGCAAATCGCTAAGCGAGTTCGAAAAATTTTAAGATTTTCCAACGCAAATTAGACTTGGTAGAGATTAACACAAAATATATTCCAAAAGTTTGAAGAAGATCTGACCAACGACTATGACAAAAAGTCGGAAAAGGGAAACTCGTATCGCACAATGGGCGTACAGACGATGGACGGATAAGGTACCTGGAAGCTGAGCTGAAAGACATGTTTAAAATGATGTCGTGTGAATCTTACTTTCGACCTAAAAAACAAACTGCTCCCATGACTAAGAAAGCATCATTACACTTATTAGATGGTATGGTGGGGGGAGGGGGTATGCATTATGCGCATCATGCGCATTACGCTTTATATTACACTGAGATACTACCGGCAATGATGGGTCGATCTTCTTCGACAAGAAGTTTGCACTTCTAAAGAAAACCCATTTTACCTGCCAGTATTCTATGTCTTTTGGTTTGTCACTTCATTCAATTGGTAGCTTTTCTTATAATTAGGCAATTGTCCAAATAAGGTTTCAACAGATACCTTTTAATTTGACGTCATCAAATCCAAATGTGCAAAGTATATAATAACATAAAAAGACCGCTATAATAACGTAAGAAATCTGTGAATGTGCAGTCGATTTCATTAATCCTCGATCGACAGTGACCAATACGTGCCCTGGTGGTTAGGCTACTATGGCGGGCGGAAAAAAATGCCACTTTTTCAACGCATGTTTCCATGCTAGTTACGCTTTTAGATGTGATGTGGCAACCCGGATCAATTACTTAGTAGAAGACAAAACCTGGCTACGTATTTTTTGTGTTGACCGCTGACGCTCTGAAAATTTGAATAAAAGACGCGAAAGTTCATCTATTAAATTTTCAATTTTACAGATATGTTTAAAGGTGGCACTCGGCAGTTAATAAACGCCGAAACTTGATCAATTAGTCTGACTTTTTCAATCTAACATGCAAACAGCAGAGAAAATACACTACCAGGTCAACCCGGCTCTGATTAATCATGCAGCAAAACTAACAAGAGAAAACATTTACAATGAACAAAGAGAGATAGGAGGAGCATCCACAGTTCAACAAAGGAAAAAGTATATCGTACGTGTTACCTGCAAGGGTATTATGAAATGAACTAACGAAAATGAATCATATCAACCAATACCTGCTTGTGGAAACAATAAATTGAATAATATAATCTTGTGTCACTGAAAAAGTTTGGACGTTTTCTAAAACACAGCAGCGAGTTGAACCATGTAGTATAGTGTGGAAACAAAATGGAACATATTTGGAAACAATCGTATGGAGGTTGGAGCGTCCAATAACATACAGCGGACAAACAAAAAAGTTGTGCCATGTATCCTGACATAATGCACCATGCCTGCAGTTTGGGCTCGTGTTTATGTCAACTTTACAAAGATGATAGTGTAGCTGACTGTTTTCCAGGCGTATGTGGTTATGCAGCATGGATGCATATCTATTTCCAAAGTTAAAGGCCTACAACTCTAATAGGATAAATATAGACAGGACCTTAAGGCGATATTTTTAAGATTTCTGCAATTTCGTTCATGGAAAGTAGTGGCTTCTCGCAACCTTATAATGACCAAAAAGTACAGAGAACATGATCCATATTCATAAATTCCAAACCCAACAATGACAGCAAAGAGATTCCAGAGTTGCCAAAGCATCAACATTCATCTCCCAATACCAATGTGAAGAAACAAATTTCACTCCTGACTTGAGACAGGCAGTCACCCATAAAGGGCAACTGATGATTTAAACCTGCCCTCTCAACCTTTGAAATATTTTTCATTAACTACAGACTATAGTGTTTCCAAAATGTATAGTCCTAACCACCCAAAACTTTATTGCTTGTGCAAAAATTACAAAGAGACCTAGTAGGCCTATCCCGTTTTAGTTCTCCCGACTTCTCAGTCAGCTAAGTTTACAGCAAAAGAAGAAAGTAGGCCTACATCGTTTTGGTGATATTAATGAATCTGGAACATTATAAAGACGCTCTACCTCCACTATAACTATGAGTCGGGAGAACACAGCCCGCAGCACAACATAGCCAATGAAGTATTCATCAAATAGTGCAGAAAACATGATCCATATTCATAAATTCCAAACCCAACAATGACAGCAAAGAGATTCCAGAGTTGCCAAAGCATGAACATTCATCTTCCAATGCCAATGAGAAGAAACAGATTTCACTCCTGACTTGAGACAGGCAGTCACCCATAAAAGGCAACTGGTGGTTTTAAACTGAAGAACGAGTTACCGGTTTTGTGATTAAAATATATCTGATATATTTCATGTCACATTCATGTCACAGAGGCAGGGATGCCAACATTCAAGGTGTCATTTCAGGGACAAGTAGCCATCACCATCAGGGACACGAAATAATAAATAAAGAATATAACAGCAAATACTCAATTTCGATGAGGGACACCCAACGTAAATTGGTCAAATTTTCAGCTAATTTCAGGGATTGTCCATCGTGATAAGGGACAGTTGGCACCTCTGCAGAGGATCTTCGAAGTCAGTAAGTCGCAGTGATTTGAGCATTTGATATGTTACTTTTTAAGCACTTGCGCAATCTGCTTCATAGAAGAAATGATACGGTAAAATCAAACCCTGCTCTTATTTTATGAAATTTCACAGTTCTTAATTTACATATTTTCTTCCACAAGATTACTGTTATTATATGTATGATACTCATATCTTCAGTTCTACTCGTGGTAGAAGCACCAAATTTTCACAGTATGTGCAGAAGGGTTTTAGTAGTAAGTTGGCACAATTTCATTAATACTACTTCACTCATAATTGAGTTATGGCATTATGAATATTAATAAAATTCTCAGGAATTTTGGCAATTTCCTGGGAACATAATGCCGCTCCTGGGAATTTAATAGAAGTCCCAGGAACATAGTGGCAAGTTTCCTGGGAATATAATGTCAAGTTCCTGGGAACATAACTAAATTCCCTGGAATATAAACTCAAGTCCCAGGGACATAGAGGTCAGTTCCTAGGAACGCTATTCAAGTCTCAGGAATTAGAAAATTTGCTGATACATGTAATATTAGGAATGATTGTAGAAATAGTCTAGTATAAAAATTCCAAATATACATCACACACAATATACTGCATGGCATTCTGGGTTAAAAAATGAGGAAAAAAGGAAAAAAAATAACGAACAAAAAACATATACATTTGAGATAAAATCACCTTAATAGCATGTATATGGAAAAATAATAGTAATTAAAAAGCATATAGGGTAATAAATGTGTATGCCAAATCTATGTTTATAATTATAACGATTATGATGCATTTCAATAGTCACATCCTAAAATGGAATGACCTTCAACTGGGCCTTGAGATACAAAATGAAAACCACATCAACAACACAAATCTTTGACACAGAATAGTTTTATTCTCTGTTAAATAGCGTCTGTATTTCAAAGTCATGACCACTTACTACGGCACCTAATGACCTTGAAAAAATGATTTATACATATCTCCTTCAATAAATTTCTCATCAAATACTACCGGCGGCACCCCCAGTGGTTCACATGCTACTGCCTTTTTTTCTATACATGTTGTATGCCTGTCGTGTTAAATCCATATATCTACAAATAATGTAAATGAGCAAGGGCCATCACTAGACACTCAATTTGATACTTAACAGCTCCAGTGCCCTTGATAGAGTAGGTCAGTCAACCATGATATACATGCCTTTAATTTCACCCACACTGAAAAATTCTGCTTGTGAATACCCTCCAATATACATGTATAGTCACACTGGTTTCACTGTGAATTTTTTCCGAGTCAATGAGCTCTTGTCAATATGTAGTGGCAAAGCCCATACGTACTCATACATGTATCTAGCTGTTAAGGTAAAAACATTACAAGGGAAAAGTACGTTGCATTCTACAACTGGGTTTCCCATAGGCCTACATTGTAATGTTACAGACAGAATCATATCTTTAAAATGTTTCAAAGGACCCCATTCAGTAAGTCAAAGATTCAAACATTAACTAGAGTGGGACACAATTTTAAGTGGTATGTTTTGTGTGATACTTGTAACTGAGTGACGTAGTGTCACTTTGTGAAAGACAACTGTTCTACTTCACAACCTGTAGACTTTTGCAGGGGACAAATTAGGACCAGTGAAAATTGACCCCTTTCTGCCCTGTCAGACAGGTGAGAAAAAATATTTGTCTACCCCTGTTATAGTCAAAATGACGTATATATGTCAAAAATTCCAAATGATCATTATTTTGTTCGAAATGAAACCATGAATGCTCTAGGAGTCTCGTGTGAAAATGACTATATATGCATGCAGCTATGTTTTATTTATTGTCACAGCTTTGCTTGCCTCCTGAAGCTTACCTGCTTATAGTTTTAGCTCACTGGATAACAGGCTATTTTTTATCTGGCTGGTGGCCTGGGAGGTCATGAGGGCCCCAGTCCACCAGTCAAAGGCCCCAGGTCTCCTAATCAGGCAACAGCTCAGCAAAGAACATCATTATAATTAGGCAAAGTTGTGATAATGACCAACTGCGTTTGCTTTTATTTTATAAAAGTGTCAACACACACTTCTCTTTCTTTCTTTCTTTATCGCACACCTTTCTCGGACTCGATTATACATAGAAACTCCAAACTTGGCATGATTGTACCTTCATACAAGGAGTTGGACCTTTTTATACAGAGAAATTAAGATGTTTAACATTGTGCAAATTAGGAGCATTTGAAATTTTAAATCTTGAATATCTTTAAAAGTATAATAGATAGAGATAAACAAAAAAAAAGTATAGACCCATATCTTTAACATGGATTGCGAAGCAGGCCAGGCCTTTATTAATCACTCTCCATGGCACAGATCGTGGCGTATACTTCCTACCTACATGTTAGATAGAGATGTCATTCCAACTTCTACTAGGGGGTTATTGACCATTGCGCATCTAATGAATTTAAAACAAAAGTTGTAGCATTTTAAATTATGCTAATTAAGAGTATTAAAAAATATTCAATCTTGAATATCTTCAACACTATAATAGATACAGATGTCATTCCAACTTCTACTAGGAGATTGTTGACCATTGCACACCTAATGAATTAAAAATAAAAGTTGTAGCGATTTAAATTATGCTAAATAGCACCATTAGAAATTTTAAATCTTGAATAACTTCAAAGCCATAATAGATAGATATGCCATTCCAACTTCTACTCCTGTGTTATGGAATAATTGTACATTGCCATACCAATATGCTCTGAAGACACACACACTGGTTTACTATGCAGCAAATCATCTTTCCTAGTTTCTATTGCTCTTCGATAAAATATACTTCAACCAATTATTTAGGGGACATGCTATTGAAAAATGATCATGGACTTCCCAAAAAAACCCGACGTGTCCCTATTTTAATCAGGCTACGTTCTCTTACCGATCGTTACGTCATTTCAAAAATTCTTTTAAGGTAATAAAATTATAGTAGTACCACTTAACGAATACCTTTGGTACACACTGAGTCGTTACATGTGCTCTAGGTTCTAAAAGAATTCGGTATACGGTTTGGAAGAAGATGTCAAAAATTATGTGCAGACCTTATTCCGTTTAAAAAAAATGTCGCTGCAACCTGTTGCACATTTATGGCCATGGGGTATCCAGAAGGGTTCCAATTCCATTTTAAACGCTTGGCCGGGTCATTTCACAGAATGATTTGAAGATTTTACCATAAAGGGGGATAAAAATGTCATTAAAAATACGAATCACGGGAGGCCAGCATCTGAATGAACTTGGACGAGGCCGCACAATATTAGAAATTGAAACAGTGATTTGTTGATGGACAACCCCTGACCATGGGCCGACAAGCATTCTTTAGGTTCAGGTGATTTGTAAAGTCAGCCGACTGAACAATCTGTATGACTTTTCCATAAACACCAAAACCATGATTTGGAAAGAATATCTCTAAGCAGAATTGTTTTCCGACCATTCAGGGATCACATCATCGTTTATTATAGAACAATTGTTTAAATGCAAGGTGCCCGTGTGACCTAAAACTGGGCTGTGGTCCAACAAGACAAGTCGATAAGACGTGATTTTCACGTGGTCATGATCTGCTGCCTAATAAATCTTCGTATGTAATTTAAGCTATTGTCGTTATCTGCCTGGATCATAGTCCATATAAATAAAATCAAGTCTTGATCCAGCGGTCTTCATCTTGCGATAATCTTTTCGAAGAAAGATCATTTCTTCCGAATCGTTTACTCAGATTTAAACGTTAAACAAAATGGCATCAGGCAACCAAATGGCAGGAAAGTGGAAAATGGTTCGTAGTGACAAATTTGAGGACTTTCTGAAAGAATTGGGTAAGAAAATTTTCACTTTTAAACCTTAAAAGGACATATCATTGGACTGAGTCAACACCCCCCCCCCCCCGCCGCATCCTGGATAGTAAGCACGCTGGGTGCGTTGGGGAAAGCTGTCGACCATGCGCATGTTATCATGCAATGTACTCCTTAACAGTTTTATTTTAAATATTTTGTGACACATATTTTTAATGGATGAAGCAGAGGAATTTTGAAATTGCCTTTCGCTGCAGACCTGTCCGACCAGAAAAGCGTTAATTTATGCAAGTTTGGTCTTGCATATGTACATGTGCGTATAATTTCAAAATTTTGCAAGCGTGCTGTTTCTTTGGCTTCGACTCTTCACGTGTAGGTTGTGCACAAAAACGTCCGTTTTGCGCACTTAGTAATGTTGGTGACCTGTTCGAGCTCAAGAATTACGGATTTTAGACTAGGTATACTGCTACTCAAATGAAAGGTGTCCTGACGAAGAATTGAACCTAAAATCATTTCTTGCAATACACAGACAAAGGTTTGAATTCACCTTCTGCAAAATATTTGACGGCAAATAATAGGGAAACCCATTACGTTAACACACCCGTCATGCTATTTAGACCGTTCTATAACACGGTGCGAAAGGGTTGACAGTTATGCATTTTGCACAACACCAAAACAGACGAAAAAAACTAACAACACTGAAATATATGCAGGTATAAATCCTCATTTAATCAATAATATTACAAATTAATTATTATTTTCTAACTAAGCCGCAAAATATACAAAAAGCAACAAATTAATATTACAAGGGACCGAGAGGAAGCCAATGTCATTTCGATTGATTGTATTTGTTCAGACATTCGTAGGTGACATAAGCTGGTTTAATTTTCAACAAGATTTTTTCTTTTTCTTTTTTTTTTTTCTTCTTTTTTCGAGCTTTCCTCAGTATTTAATTATTTATTCGCCTCGAGACGTGTGGCCTCCTCTCTGTATTTATCACCAGGCATTGATGCAAGTAAATGCAACGTACGGTTACACAAATAGGAAAAATAGTAGCTTTTTGTGCTGGTTTTTGTGGGGCGATCAATGATATTGAAAGGACACACTCTCCCTTTGTTTCATCTGACACTGGTTAAAACATGCTGTAAAGGGGGTAAGGGGGGGGTCAGTACGCTGGTACAGGTAATTATTTTTCTAGAGTACGTAGTACGGAAAATAAAAATCTTTCAAAATTTTGGATAGTACGAAGTACGTAAAATAAGAGGGTTTCCAGTACGTCAGTACGGGAAACCGCTTTCCCACCCTCGCAGTAGAGCACGACTCCCAATAATCCATAATCTCAGTTAACGCTAAGTAGATATATGGACAGATTAATGTAAGTATATATCGTTCTAAAGGCATTGGTACTTATTGACATCTTGACATACAAAGAAAGTGATTGCAAGTTTTGTTTACATTTGCTTGTCATTTATTAAATTCCCCGATGGCCCTTCTCCTTTCGGGCCAGGTTTTCCCGCGTGATCCGGGAGGAATGCGGGCCAGTGAGTATCACCAGGTACACGCCGGCACCTAAACCGCGAAGATAATGACCAAAAGCAGCAGCGCCAAGAAAAGCGGTACCATAGGGACCACAGTTAATACATTGTCACTCCCTTGCTCTATTGCAGACATTTATTTTCCCATTCCTTGATTATGATTTCAGGTGTTAACGTTGTAGCGCGTAAAATGGCAGCGCAAGGGAAACCCGAACTACACATTGAACAGGACGGTGACAAATTCAAAGTAACTATCAAATCAGCCGTATTCAGCAAGGTGACAGAATTTACGGTTGGCGAGGAATATGAAACTACAATGGAGGGACATAAAATGAAGGTGTGCATGCAAAGTGCATTAGTAGCAGTGCGATGGTACATTTTTCTGTTGTCTAAATTTTTACCTTTATGAATACTGTATCCCTATCAACATTACAGTGTTTATCATAATACAAATTTCATATATCAATCCTCGAGGATAATAAATGTAAACAGGTTAAGCAGCAAATATGTTTGAACTGGCTTTGACCGAAAATGTAAACAAGGGTTCTAATATACAGTTGCACGGGTCAACCCAATCCAAATTTAATTCAGTATTCCATACATTGTGACCGCAACCGGTTGTCCTCAAGGAACATTTTTATGTTTGAGTCATTATGAAAAGGACAACATAATAAACAAAATATAATGAAAAATAAATACGCAGATAAAGTGATGTTCTATAATATCTCAAATGTATTTTGGTTTAATTTAGTGCATGCCCAAATGGGATGGAAACAAATTAGTGGTAGAAGCTAAACCTGAAGCAGGTAGCAATCTACCTGCGCAAACGACTGTAAGGGAGATCGTGGGTGAAGAATTAATACAGGTAAGAGATTGTTCATTTTGTGGGTGAAATAACTTTTATTGCCGATTTTGACAAGAACCTCAATTGATTTAATGATAACATATTCATATTAAGTGTAAACCGACTTTTCATTCAATTATCCGTATGCTTAGAGTTGCGGGGACCATAGAATGGTCCAGGGCAACAGCTTCCCTCAGCACGTAAAACAAGGCACTTAAAGAGGTAATGAGATGAGATGCATATCGCTTACATGCGGAGGAGCTGATACATAAAACAGCCCCTCATATTGTGGAGGTTTGATGCAGACAGGAGATCTCTCGTGTTGGGCACAGAGAGTTAATGCAGTCAAGACACCCTGCATTTCCATGGCAGAGTTAATACGCTTCAGGACCTGTCATATTGCAAGTGAAAAGTTGTTGCGCGTTAGACAGCTCTTGCGCTATTGTAGAAGATTAATGCCTACTAGAGACCTCTCATTTGGAAGTGAACAGAAAAAGTTCACACGTGTGTAGGATAGATTTATACCTGTTGGAGATCCTTTGTATAGTGGTGAAAGAGTCAACACATGGACAGGATTCTTCATAGTGGAAACGTTTGCACATGTGAGACACCTCTTGTTGTGTAGTAGAAGAGTAAATTGTTGTGTAGTGGAAGAGTTAATGCATTTAAGAGACCTGAGGTATGGTAGTGAAAAAGTTACAACAAATAAGGGACTTCTCAAATGATGGTGAAAAATTGATATATTTAATATAGTGTCATAACAATATCAGAGCGTCATACAAGTGAAATATCGCCATGTTGACTGTTATTTTTTTCCACAAATTCCTAGTCTCATTTGAATCCAAAGGCAAGAGCCCAAAATGTGCAGTCGAAAGGCCCATGGGAACGATATAGTTCTGTTTTCTCAGGATATTTCAAAAATTGAATATGCCTACATGAGTGAATGATTTTTAATTAATGTGCAACTCGTACTCACAGAGATATGGGTCGTACATTCATTCAAATTCTATACAATTCTCACACCTCTGCCATTAATTTATGACAGAGGACAGAGGTGTGAGACACGACAGCACAGAATTTGGAAGCACAGACTCCAGAAGTTCTCACCAAACACTAGGGTTCTCTTTCTTTAAGCTACTATTTTAAACCACTTATCTGAAAAATTATTACATCTACACAAGTCCACCACAAGACATTTACACAGGCATCAATCCATTTGAAACACTCAAAATTCCCAGCATATACAGCTCAAACTGTATAGCTCGTCAATTTGAAAGTGGTCTAAACGTGTAGTTGTAGCATGATATTTTTGCTAAAGAATATTAATTGAAATATTTTTGAGCAATCGTTTAACTTATCAGCAATTACCAGTAGGCACATATTGTAAGTATATGGTTCACAATTATGGCGCAGAGCTAGAAAAGGTGCACAGTCGTGGTAAAATTTACAGCATAATTTTAAAGGTATATAATTTTCTTCAAATCAGCTTATTAGCTGACAAGGCAGCTGACCTAAAAATAGAAACTGATAACATTCGCTAGTGGAAAGTTAATGCATGTGAGCTATTGTATTATATTAAAAACTTGTAAGCGGAGTTAGTCACTTCCTCTTTGCCAAAAAAAAAAACTGTGTTGTCATGCATATTAAGCGCCATGTTAATGTGCTCTGTAGTTCTGTAATGCTGAATAAAACATGATTCAGACCTAAAAAGTGTCTGAATGAGTCGATTAATGAATCAATTGTTGTAAATCAGACGCTCCATGCCGTTATACGTTTTGTATATATGGAGTCAGTATATTGAGGACAACATTTCAAGTCGCCAAGAAAGACTAGTGCGCAATCCAGTCTGACTTTTTTCAACGATCTCGTCAAAGTGGTCTAAAAAGTCTGTTTAATATATGAAGACTACCTTAATCTGAGCAGGAATGTTATGCTGATATATTATAAGGATTTTAATAAATTGTTTTGTTCTTAATTGCATTTCTTAATTAGGTGATAAAGGCGAAATTCAAATATAAGTTTGGGAGGTGTTACATTATCTTTTTCCTTGTAGACGCTAACTGCAAATAACACCGTGTGTACCAGAGCTTACGTGCGAGCGTAGTATGGGAGACTCTCGTTGAAAAAAGGGGGACTGAAAATTGAATCATCAGTGTCACATCAACCATGCGATCCTCACCGGGTGGATTTAAATACATGTTGACGCCACGACAGGACCTGTGGTTTTCAATAGAGTACTTGGACGCCAGCACATTGAAGTGACAATAAGTTGACCTGCATGATTAATTACACTTATCGGAGGTTTTGAAGTAGACAGGTAGATTAAGAATGTTCGTTAAACCATGGAGGTAGAAAGCGGTCCTCTCTACCTCCATGAATACACAAATGTCTGTAAAATTCTGATTGCAGCATCAAACAAACATTGATAACACCTGTACATAAAATTCACAATATGGTTGCCCGATCGCTCCAGAGAAGATTATAAATTGCTGACAGTAAACTGTATTTCATGTGATGGTTTCAGTCGCAAGAAAATAGCGCTGACTCTTCTTCCAAGTTGTCAGGCAAACCCAGAATACAGGTACAGATTTTCATGTGCTGTCTGTTGTGTGTGTTTGTGCAGATACATGGACCGGCTTTTTCCGGCAGGGTATGTCCTCGACGGGTGGTTCTTGTCTCAAAGTGAAAGTATTCTTTGTTGTCGGGGTTGGGACGGCTTCGTATCGAAACATTTCCAGAAATACTATCATATCAAACATGATCAGGGTCTTCTAAGAAGTAACCATCCCCCCCTCCAAAAAATGAGTTCCTGTCTGGTTCTTGGTCATTAACAGGTCGCATGCATGACCAAGTTTGATCAAAATAATGATCTTAAACATCTGTTGTTTTGTTTTGTTTTGTTTTGTTTTGTTTTGTTTTGGACATAAAAATATTCTCGATGGCCACACAGAAGTAGTATAATTCACTTCCCTTACTCTTTATTTTCATGGAGTGTTTGGTTGCTAATAATTACATAAAGATGAAACATATACATGTAGTTTTTCACTTTAATGAGTAATAAATTATCACGCAGACATGTCAGGAACTATAGACTGCTTACACAGTGAGCTTATTGGTTAAATTTCCCGCGATGCTTAACCCTCGGTGTCGCAGGTAAGCACTTTCGGACGTCATATCCGGTGTGGATGGATGTGAGCGTCAAATGAAGACAATAGGTCAAATGGGCTAAACATTTGTATTGCAGAGACTTGCGGTATTATGAAAAGTCGAAATGAGTTTCAGATTGTTGCCAGTGCGTGTGTTTGACCACGTGACATGATGTTCGGTGAGTTGAAGGGACTGTGATATCAAAACGCTTCACATGTTGTAGAAGCCTTGAATGTGAAAAATTACCTTTCCGTTTTCAATACATGTATTATGATTCATATTCAGCATTCACAACCACCAGTATTTCTGTGTTATAGGTATGCCTTCACCATCTGTTAAATAGGTATAACCCCCCCCCCCAAAGACGCGTGACCGGGAGGTTCTTGTAAAAAGTCCATAACATGGAAGAAAATGGTTAATTTCGTCTCAAAATCTCTGTCCTTTTAAGAACTTTTTGAGCCTCCAAAACGGGAGGCCCCGGGTGAAAACGGAATAGTTGACAGCTATGTTGTTACTGGGCAACCTTCATCCAGAAAATGGGCATCGTGGTAGAACGCTACAGTCATAAAAAACTTCTATTTTATATATTAACATTTTTTGAGTCTAAAATGTAAGCAAATTAGAATTTTGAAATTTGGTGAACAGCATTTAACGCGTACAAATATCACAAAACACGGACGAATTTATTCGATATTAACTCCCTGTTCCACTATTTATTCATAATTGAAACCAGGGTCCTATCATTGTACTTCTCAGCATATAGTTCTCGCCTGTCCTATCAGACAGTACACCCACATGACCACGATTAAAGTAACCCTGTACAGCAGGAAACCTGACTCGGCTAACTTTATTCAAGAAGAAGCAACAGCATGCTGAAAATAAAGTATTTGCACCATTACGGACCGCCTTCATTGGGATGTGCAACCAGCCAATCTTGATTGTTTTCTGCAATCTGGTGGAATAATTTAATCCATTGGTAACCAAATCAGTGAGGAGATCCCTGTTTTATGCTTACTGTGTACATGTAAGGTTTCGTTAAGACTTCTAAAATGACTGACGCACTGGTTTCGCCAAGTTGAAAATGAAAAGGAGATACCACGCGTTATCGGGATATATTCTGAAAGCCTGCATTACCAATCCCGACCGCGTAACGCGATCGATTTATAATACAGGGTTTCAGAATACATCCCAATAACAAGTCGTATCTCCTATTTAAACCAGGCCTCTTTTGTCACTGCTAGTGCTACAATTCTATGGTTGGAGACCCTTTTCACCGTCTTAATCCACTAATATTTGACCTGCATGTCCACCCACGTGCCAGGCCTTCCTTGGCAGGCTCCAATGAGCACGATAAGAGATATAAAACGTGCCTCAAGACCAAGTCACACTAGCTGGTGTATCGGTAAGAACAGTCGCTTCAAACCTGTGCGAGTTCGAATCCTGCTGGCGGCGTACTGATATATTAGTTTGGTTTTGCCTGTAATAGAGCAGAGAGACCACCAGTTCTCCATTGCAAATCCAACATTCTGGTCACCGAATGTGGCTCTCATACAAGAGACATCCACAGGGAAAAACTGCAGATCTTCTGCCAGAAGAAATCCCTGGCAGTGACAAAAGAGGCATGGTTTAATAATTCTTGACTCCAATGTGTACAAAAAAAACCCAAACACTGCAGTCAGAGGTTGGAGCTCGGAAAATGATGGCTGCACTTGCCGTCGATGTGTCATCAAGTTGAGGGTGTTAATTCTTTCTTGTAACTCTGCTGGTCACCTTGTGGCCATTTTGGCAGCTTTGCCATACTACACATGGGTACTCCAGCAGCCTGTTGTCACCAAGGTGCGATGGCTGTCATCCTTCAGTTTATGGATAATTCTCGGCAGCAGGCGGAAAATGCATGTTTTAAAACAACTACAGAGAGTATATTATCATTTGTCGCTGCAACTGTCTTGGTATAATGAAAATTGACCACGGGGCACATTTCCCAAAAAGAAGCATTTTCCAGATACAGTAAAGAGTGTTGGGCAAGGCCTTTTTCGAGTAACGTGATGGAGAAATTTAGTTTTTCGTGAACTGGGAAACTGAAAAAATTTTGAACCGTATAAAGGTAATTGCTCGTTAAACGTGATTCAGTATTTAATACAGCACGATCTTATATGTGAATTGGGCAGATCTGTGATACATATTGTTTCAATGTTAAGCGCATTTTTTTCCTGCCTGATTCCTGAAAGGGACACCTATTGCTCCTCTTCGTAAACACGACATCACTGAAAAGGCTGAAACGTTTGAACGATGAAGACGGAAAGGTTCCGAAACTAAAAATAAAGTCACACCTTTAACATTGGGGTTGAAAACTTGCTTGGACATTGATCATGTAAATGGCATTATGTGCAACAAACAACAAGTTTATTTTGAAAATAAGTATACATCTGGATATGATTTCCTCATGCATGATCATTTCGACTGTGTAAAAAAAGTCGACATTGATTGGATGGGGATAACTTAGCTTTTTATTTGTTTTTAACTACAAATCTCAACATTTGAATATAGATTGCAGTAGATTTGTTCACATGTCAAAAACACAAAAAAAATTGAAATTTAATCAAAAATACCATCAAGAACCATCATTTTTTTTACAATTTCAGTTTGGGCAGTTCGGATAGGCTCTCATGTCATGTCCACATTGTAACCAAAGATGTAACGGTACCGTGTTGTTAAGTGCTGTATTGCATTATTTCGTTTTGTAATTATGTTTGCACTCGATCAGCCTTAAGTTATATACAGCTGTATCTATGACGAGGTCCAAATTTTATTCTGTAAATTCTTGATGTGAATCTGTATGATACAATGTTTCATATGAAATAGTATTTCAAAATTCAAGTATATGAACAGCGTAAACTCCTTGTTAGGTCTAGGGCCTTGTGAGTCGGGTTCATTTCGTCAGACCCAACAATCTGATTTTATCCAAAAGATAGTATATAAATCTCAGAATAAAGGCCATGTGCATGTTAAAACTCATAGGACAAAAAAAACGCAATAGCTGTATTGAACAGTATAACCAGATCACAATGTTAATCTTTACCCGAGGTCAGTGTGGCAATAGCACCTTTCAGTGAATTTAAAGAACCATCTAAGTTTTTCAAGCCACTGCTTGGCAACTTCATATGTGTTAACAGTAAACCTTTCAATCAAATTACAAAACTTTGTTAATAGCGGTAAACTTCATTTATTTATAATATTTATATATTTAGGTAATTTACATAGCCGCGGTTGTGCGGTGATTGTTATCGTAATATTTTGCTAGGTTCCAGGGGTCCGTTCTCCGACGACTTTCCATGGCAAACGGTCATTAAAGTACTTTTTATACATGACTTACTATCTTACCTTTAACCTGCCCGCTCGGTTGTGTCTGAAGCAGCTATCATCATCAGTTACAAATCCAAATGCGACACATACCTCGAGCCGGCAAACCATGTACCATTTTGAACATAGCGCAATGCATTGTGGGACAGTCGCACAAAAATACAGTTAACTTGGATATCAAAGTGAATCTCGGCCACAACATATATCATACCATTACCCATGCTCTGAGATATTTGCAAAATACATACTTTTGGTTTCATGTATTATAACTTCCCAAGATAGTCCGAATACTACTATCCTCATTTATAAACCATTGGGTGCAAAATCTAGAATTTTCAAAATGGCAGCCAAGGTTGTGGGTTAGTCCCGATTCGATATTTTAAAGACGTAGTATCCAAAATATATATGTGATTAGTGTTAACGGAAGGTTAATTTGTCGAGTGAATGTAACGTAAAATATATAATGGGACTTTTCCAGTGTGAGCATTACATAAATACAACGGCTTGTAATGACCTGCTGTTGGCGGCTGTGGGCCCCAGAATAGAAATATTGTATCAGACTCCGAAGTCGCCCCAAGGCTATAAATTACGTAGCAGCACTTGTCGGACCTGCCAAGTGCCCCTCCTGAGTGAAAGTTGGCGCTTGGGGGAGAAGGTTGCCCCAACAGTGGATGCAGGTCCGAAAGTACCGGCGGGTTTTTATATAAGTGGTAATAAACGAGTTGGTGCCTTTTTACAAATTGCGTTTTATGTGGCTGTCCCTTGATAGATTGTGTAAGAAATATGATGACACCAAGATGTTTGTGTTCAAATACCTTCTTAACTGCTTTTCCGATGAAATATAAGGGAGGGTAATTAACTTTATTTGCTTTTGTGGAGATTGCCATTTGTGTGTGGGGGGGAGGGGGTTAAAGTCAACATTGCATTTAACTACTCATTCTGTTGCTATTTATACATTTTCATTCAAACGGATGACAGGTTCTTCCGGGGGATCAACAATTTCGATATGGGATGTATCAACGGCAAACATGTACACGGAATATGAAAGATTGTCAACAAGATCATTAATAAAAGCTTAGGAGAGCAGAGGGCCAAGAACACTACCCTGGGTAATCCCATAGAAGCATTTACTCATCTTCATCTGATAAGGCATAGACACATTCCCAATTTTCCTATGCCAGGACAACATACAATCAAAAACGCCATTAGAAATATAACGCCATCTGTACTCAATATAACATGATTAACTTTATTTCGCTGTACCTCACATATACATACAGTAGAGGCGTTTTGCCGAAACATGAAACAACGCAGTAGCAAAAAAAAAAAGGGGGGGGGGGAGACACCATACATACATTACAATTCAAAACAGTATACAATGCATGTAATATATCGAGGATCAAGCCACGAAGAACCAAAAAAGAAAAGGAAAGGGGGTGCATGAATATTAAAGCGGTCCATCAATTTTCATACCTGCAGCCAAAAACGAACTCGTAATGTATATTGTTTCAATATCTTGACTTTTCATAACAAACAGAAAATTTTCTTCCTCTCCCAAATTATTACAATCTGCCAAAAAATTCAGTTGTTGAATCAAATAACTTTTTGCGTGCATCGGTACATTTTGAACAGGCTAAAATATAATGAGATTCCTTTTCAATGGCTGGGCATACATTACATAATCTTTGATCCAATGGAACTTTGGCTGGTCGTTCGTGTCTTCCAATTTCAATGGGGAGATGGTGGACGCTTATTCTCTATCGGGTGAAGGTTTTTCACACTTTTTCGTCTTTAATAATAAACAAATATCTCTCAAATTTAAAAGACTCCTTAAATTTAACATATGTTCTCAACTTCTTATCAGGCAACAGTTGTAGTTTCCTATCACTTTTCCACTGTCATATAAATTTTTCTTTGATTAATTCGAGATCATATTTACCACAAGACATGTATAAAATATAAAATCAACACCCACTCCTTATCTGGTTTTTCAAAGTATGTCAAATATAAACATAATCAACAATTACTCAAAAACTTGTGTCATGAACTTTTACATCTGCGGCAATTGTCCATTTTTATGACCCTGAAGGTGCAATTGGACATTTAATTTAAACTTTCAACTCATTTCAGTCCTACGTTCCACGCATTGATATTGCTGATCCGAAAATTTACAATTCAAGTGGCCCCAGCTACAGCGGACATTTAATCTTTAACCGGGGTTCCGTACATTCTATTATAAAATGTGTTCTGTTCTTATGCCGTAAATGTTTTTCACCATTTTGAATGTAACTTCACGTTTGTTTGAACTGTATTTGTTCTCTGTCACATTTAACCCGTTCATAGTTCCGAGATCAGAGTTATGAGGTCTGATTTTATATTTCCGCGTTGATAATTATCATCGTCTAATATTGACTCAGGTTATTATTTTGTCCGTTGTTCCATAAAACCATTTATTTTTCCTTTTTATTTGAAAATGGTGGCAAACGTTCCATTATTCCCTGAAAATAAGTAATCATGTTCTCTTAATCCCTGGAAGGCCAACACTTTCTCTCTGAGGCCCCTAATCAAGATCTGACTTGGGGTGGGGTGAGGGAGGCAGGATGTGGAGGAAGTCTGTATACCATTTTCCAATTACATACTCATCCTTTGTTTGATTAAAATTAAAGAGTTTTTTGGACTTCCATCTTACATGTTTAAATGTATAAGGTTAAATCATATCCAGTGCCTGAAGTGTTCATTATGTCATTTCTGAAGTTTCATCTCTATCTTGTTATCATCCCTGGTCAATGAAAGACATTCTTTCAGAATTAATGTGGGTACATTTTCAGTTAAATCACAGGGAAAACCTATATGGAAAACATTTCCAAGTTCAGTTCAGAGCAGAACTTCTGTAGCTAATAACGTGCCACGTTTGTTCGATTAAAACCTCTATACAACGCCGTCCTCTCAAGTTAGGGGAATAGAAGCGCCAAGAGGATTTTTTGGTATCCAGCTGAAAAAAAATCTTCCATTTCTTATTTCGTATACTAGTTAGCGCTATACTGGTAACATGTGTCTGTCATCTTAAGCAATTCGTTGAGTAGCAGCTATTTCATCAATTCTAGTGTAACAAGTGTAGTTACTAGGCCCCAGGTTTTCTCTCTTTCTCTTTCTTTTTTTCTCACCAACAATAATTCAAACTAGTTTGAATTCAACATAAAGGATAAACAATCGGATTATAAAATATTAAACATTTACAATACGTTTTTATTACAATATGAACACAAATAGGAATTTGATGAAGTTTTGCTGCGAATGATCAGTTCTTGAATGCCACGAGCGTCCGCTTGTGTGTATTGTCGGGAAGAGGCTTGTCAGATCACCATTTCTTGCAGGAATACGCCGCCAGGAAATATCCAACTCGGTCAAATATAACAAAAAAATTTCATGTCAATGACAGCTCAGTACTGAATCTGCTACCACCTTTTTAGAATATGCATCTCCCGAATCTTGTTTTTTTTCGACCTTACGCAAATCAATCTGGCTCCTTTTCAAAAGATATCACTCTAAAGGTAACAAGTAAATAACTTGAGGGGAATAATTTCCATAGTGGGGCTATACATAACATCTCATGTTTGGCCTAGCCCATTGTTTTCTGTACGTTGGGATTTTTTCTGGAAACCCCAACACTGAATGTGATACCTCAACTTTGTTCTGTAAACTTGTCAACGCATCATGTCCTTTGTATATTTACTATCCCTCTAATATCTCCATGTGCAAGAGGAACTAGGATAGGAAAAACATGGTTTTCCAATTGTTCAATAAATAGAAAGCTATCTTTAGATAGCGTAATTTATGCATCTGGATATTCATATAATTCCCAGAATCCTCGGTGTATCCCTTAGCCTGGGCAGTATCAGGGTAAAGCTCTGGCCCCTTCTGCGCATGTGTCAGCTGCACTGATTGGCTACACCCTTTACCTCCGTATTCGAAATTCTCTCTATGACCTTTCTCTCTCCTCAGCAGCCTCACAGTTCGGACGTATTTTGCATAAGCTCATTCTCACAGGTTTTAACGGTCAAAATTTTTCCCTCCCTCCGCCCCTTTTACACCATTTGAGGATCGGGCAGGTTTCCGCCCATCCACTTGCCAAGTCATTCCATTGCAGTATACAAGTTCGATTCGAGCTTCACCATGTAATTTTCGGATAATTAAACTGGCTGTTGGCATTTTGGAGATTTTGAAAAGATTAGCCTTCGGCCCCAAAACCAACCAAAATTCCTTGTTGTAGTGAGTATGTTTATTCCTTGGCAACTAGCTAACTCTGGTCTCAAACCCCCTCGGTGTATGGTATGGAATGGTCTGCTTGGCAACCCAGAACGGAAGGTGCATAAAATACGTTCAAATCACACCGGTAAGAGATGTGACAACGGAAATCTCACAAACGAATTTGTGTTCTAAACTTTGGCCATAATTTTGTCGCAGGAGTTACATATAAAGTTATTTTATAATCCACAGAAGGAAACTGAATTTTTGCTACATGAATGCACAAATTGCAAACTACATTATGGCCAATAATTTCTTCCAATATTGATTTCCATCATTTTACAGGAACAGCTATTTTCTATTGTATAGGTGGATTCCCCAATACTGTTTATTTGTCATATTTTACTGGAATGACTCTTGGTATTTTTTTGGGGGGGTGGGTGGGGGGTTGTTTATAATTTTACTGGAATAGCTCTTATTGTTTATATATTTTCAGTTAAACGCCTCATGAAATACCCTTGTGAAAAGTGTCCGCAAATTCACAAATGTGTTGAATAAGGGTTCAAAGTTAATGTGTAAAAATACACAAATACATGCAAAACCTGCAAATACATTCAATTATGCATTTTCCCAATATCAATACCCTAGACCAACAAAGGTGAATTGAGTATGTTTTAAATAAAGGTTAATAATACTCAATACATGGGAAAGGATATAATGAAAGCATTTAGGACTGTCCACTGTCTAACTATCATAATTTATAAGCAGGGAACTTTACTTATATTTAGCTGGAATCAAACACCTGAAAACTAAAATCAGTGATACGATACCTAATGGTCAGTGGCATTTAATTTGAAATGATGGTGTTTGAATTTCAAGAACAAAAGAATTTAGTACCTACATGAACGTACCACAACAACGGAAAGTGTCCACCTTCCCTTGCCTATATCTTTCACTGATACAAAGAGAGCTGCACTCACCTATAGCAGGAAATTAAGTGTAACTTTCACGCCGATCGCTTCTTCTCAGCACCTGGACACTGATTCGCTACTGCCCTGTTCGATCATTATATCGCCTTTTGAAAGTGGTCCGTCTCTCAAATTTGGAGTGTGAAGATAATGACGCTTCGCATGATATTAAATTTAGTGCTTTAAAAAGGGTTATCATGACATGTAAATATAGTTTGCTGAAAGATGCTAAGTTCACTTTTTTTTTTTTTTTTTTTTTTTTTTTCATTGTGAAAAGAATCAGATGAGGTTAAATACGTTCGCCACTACCTCTGCGATGACTGCAAGGAAAACTTCTATACGGTATACACTGCTTTATTTCCAAGCCCAGGTATATGTACTTGTTTGCAAGTTTCATATGTGTGCTGATAATATAAATATTAAGATATGTCAACCTTTT
This sequence comes from Hermodice carunculata, assembly GCA_964020975.1. Taxonomy (NCBI): domain Eukaryota; kingdom Metazoa; phylum Annelida; class Polychaeta; order Eunicida; family Amphinomidae; genus Hermodice; species Hermodice carunculata. The sequence goes on along the minus strand of OZ026620.1, from coordinate 46,017,558 downwards.
TGGCTCAGCTTTTCAAACTGCACAGTTATGATGGAAGGACAAGAAATCTGGTATTAAGAAGCTCTGTGTTGCTTACAGCAATACTTTAAGGAATGTTGATGTGACTACCAGGTAAAGAGACCCCGATTATTACCTTCATCAACAGGTGTGTCTCCACCACCAGCTAAATCAAGAACTTCCCTTCCAGTTGATGAATTCTTGGATTATTATGCGATTCGAGAGTTTTATCTTTACTTCAAAGAGTTGTTCCTGACGCCTTGGACACAAAGCTGCTCGAACTGTTGGAACCCCTGTCTGTGAAATTGGCTGAGCTCGAATCCATGGCATGTGAATATGACAAAACTCAGTCATCTCAGGCTTCCACTTTGTTGATAATGACAAAATAGTCTCCCTTGAAATCCAAGCTACGGAATATGAAAGTTTCATACGAAAGGATTCAGACTAGTATGGGGGAGCTTCAAGTTGCCCATGGCAATTTAGAGCAATATGGGGGACGTTTAAATCTGCGATTCTGTGTGTTTGAGGTAAGCTCCAATCAAGGCCCACCCGAAGACATTGAAAAGGCAATACTATTATTGTATAAAGAACAAATGGGAGTCCCTATACAACCATCTTATATACAGCGTTCCCATAGGGTTGGTCCAAGTGAGCCAGTCAGTTGGGCGACCATTGTCCGATTTACAAGTTACTCCACGAGGACTCAAGCCCCGGACTCGAGTGTAAAGAGCCAGAAGCAAACTAAGTATTTGTCAACGAAGACCTTATTATGAAGAAGCGTAGCAGGCTATCATATCTGGCCAGGCAGCTAGAAAAAGCAGAAGTACATCGTGGACACTTGAATTTATGATGGGAAAAGTGCTGATCAAGTATCGTCTCGTGCCCGATAAACGGAAGATAAACCAGTGCTAAGAACAAGCGAGATGAGACATGAGCGCGATCTGGTCAAATTTTCTTAGCTGTGAGTTTGTGCAGTCCTTACACTCTTGTAACTGTGAGTCCAGACTTCATCTTTTTTCATTCTAACTAGACACTACATTAGTGCCCAGTTCGGCGGGTATACATTTATAATTTTCAACTGAGTCAAAACCGGACGCTTGCCTACCATACTTTAATACGAGACATGCATATTAACTTCCCACCACAAAGCACGGGTCTCATGCCTGTCAAAGTGGACCCACGGGCATATCACGGCCACAGACAGGGCTAGATACCCCTTTCTCACAAAATTAGTGTCTTGTAGAGTAATTTAAGTTTAGACATACCGAATTAATGTTCACTCAGTGATTCCTAAATTGGTTAAAAGAATAAATTTCCACCTACCTGTACTAAGTAATCGTACTGTATTTCTACAATTTTAATAATATCCCGCTTCTCCGCCCAGACAGCGGCCCGTATCTCGCCAGACGAGACTGTAGTTACTAAGACAACCAGGTATGTAGTTGTGGCGGGAAAGTAACATGAATGCTTCGTATTACTTACCTTACACAGTTTTAAATGTTCCAACTGTGCATTTTACTCACATAACTTTGGTCACATATCCAGTGACTATCATCATAACAGATGGTTTCTTTATTGATGTATACCCGGTACTATACCACTCCTACATTCACTAGTTCTGAGTTCACATTTTAACTGAAAGGCTCTTCTTTGTGTGCCCACTCAGTACTGACTAGACCCATCATGTTACAACGTACATTTTTTGATCTGCACATTGTTTTCAGAATGCTCCACATAATTTTATACATGATGTTTTGTGAGTTTAAATGCGATGTTGTAGTCTCGAGTGTTTTCACTTAGCACCGACAAACGGACAAATGTAATAAAGTATGTATGTTACTAGCCTCACACACTGGTGACCTATTCCACTGGTATGGTTCATATTGTGCACGTAACCTTTAGTTTTTTCTATGTTGCTTTTGTTACCTTGAATGCCTGTTGACCCGACACTCCGACCTCAGAATTTTGAAAACAGGTGGCTGAGACGGTCTTTCGAATAACGTTTTATGACTTTTTGTGCTGTATAAAGCTAAACTCTTCACGAAATTCCTTTTCTAGATCCATTTTTCCTTCAATTTGGAAAGACACAAATATTTTAAGCTTGTACAAAAAATAAGGACTATATGACCCATATGACTATCGGCCCGTCTCTCACCTTTGCTCTTCATCGAAATTATTTGAAATAATTGTTTTCAGAAAACTATATGATTTTTTTACCTCAGACTGCCTACTCACTCTTTGTTTTCGGATTTTAAGAAGTTTGACAACACAGTTAATCAATTAATCAACATGGTACATATGATAAGTTCAGCCTTGGACAAAGGTAAAGATATACGTATAGTCTTCTTTTAATGTGTCTTAACCTATAGTCTGGCATAGGGAACTCCTTGCGAAACTGAAACAACTGGGTATATATAACCCCCTCTCAGAACGGAGAAAAACCTATCTTAGTGACAGACAACAAAGAGTAGTTTCGGGTGGCACTCTTTCACACTGGATCAAGATTGCATCAGGTCAGATGTTTTTTAAATATCCGGGCAATTGGAAATGGGCAAATTTAATGTAGAATTTCAAAGTTTTGACCAATAACTGACCTGAAACTTTTAGGACTTTTGATGCTTGAAAAAGACAATCAGATTGTGTGTTGTATTTTACAAGACACATTAGTTTAATGACCAATGTTTTGGAGTTGGTAAGTTGGATGCATGGCACATGAACATCCGCATTGTAAACAGATGAAAAATTGAACGCACAAAAAGAGTTTACAATGGTTCCCTCGCCTGCTTAAAGAATGAAATCAAACTTACTGAATTCAATATTCATATCATAAATAATTGAAAGCAGAGGGCCCGGGATAGACAATTGTGTTTTGCCAGTTTTGAGAAACATTGAAGTTGCACACATATCGTCGAAGGAAACACATTGAGATCTTTCTGCAAATAATTTTTAAACCAGTCAAGAGGGGTGTTGTTTATATCGTAATAAACAAAGCAGAGTGTTATGATACAACGTGTCAAACGCTTTCGTTAAATCCATGTATACACCAAGGAATATATTTTTAAAGTCAAGAAACCTAAAACTACTGTCTATATATTCTAAAGCAGCAGTTTCGGTTGAATGCAAAGCTTTGTAAACATGCTGACTTTTTGGAAAACAAATTGTTTTAATTCAAATAAGTTTCAATTGCCTCTATACAATGTTGCTGTTTTTTTCCAAACGTCTGGACAACACAAAAATAATCCAAAGGTCATATTCCTTAAATAGTGGCAACGCCTTTGTCACTTTTAAACTGTCAGAAAATATTCCATGAGAATTTCATTCCATTTTATGAGGGCTTAGTTGTTGTTTTTTTCAAAAAAAATGTATAACGCTGTTGATAAATTTCATCTATAGCTTGTGGTGGACTGTTCTGGTTTTACACTTAAAGTAGTTTAAGAATGCAAATTATCTCATCGACAGACATTTCTTCAAATGCTTAAAAGTTATGACATACGAATTGTAATTGTACATATGTATATGTGACCTTGAGAATAAGGGCAAATCCATACTGCAATGAAACTGTCTGGATTTACTAAAGTATAAACCCATATAAACAAACTGTACATAATCTTTACACATTCAGTAGCCTTCAAAATGCCACAGGCTTCCTTTCACACAACCAGCAAAGCATAGAATTTTCTCACCTCCAGCTGCCTGGAGAGGGCATAGCGGGGTTGGACACTTGTGGGCATCGGGTAATGCATGTTAAAAGTACCAATCTTCAAAGTAAATTTGAGATTAATTATAGCAACATTAATATAAATTGCAAAACTTTTTAATTAGTATGCCCGTCAATATCGGTAATATACCAGGCGATTTTAATTTGAAGATGTCAGAAACGTTCACAGGCAAAATTAATGAGACCCTCATACAGTGTCTGTGTACGGACCATCACACATGCATGGTTGTCAATTGGTTTCTGATACCTGTGGAGTTAATCAATCACCTGAGTAGTTTGTGAAATCTTTAAACTGAGTACATTTTGGCAGCATGTGTTTATGATACCAAAGCATATGGCTCTGCGGGATATTCCATTCATACTAGTGTGGTGTTTAAAGGGCAAAGCGCCATTGTTTCAGTTATAGCAGACACTTCAATGATTAGGCAAACTTTACTGCCCTAAAATAGACTTAACCTATCGTTATAAGTTCAATATTTTATGAAAGGTTTCACTAATAATTTAGAGGCCCTTTTTCCTTCCATACTTAAACTTGTTCAGCTGAGATATTCATGTTATTTTACCATTTAAACCTAGCTCTGTGGCAAGTGCCTATGGTGAAACAACACAATCAAGTAGTCCTACCCCAGCAAAGGGGCTTTCTCCGGGCATTTGAGGTGATGAAATTACTGGGCACAATGGCGCACCTGTGGGGGAATGTCCTGAATTGTACATGAACATGACCTTGACCTTTCAAGTAATTGCATGACGTAAGCTTATGTATGCTGCAGAAACATTGGTTGAAGCATTGTAGTGCACCGATTTTTTAGTAAACTAAGATTTTTCATAAGAGAATGCGCCAACGACTATGGGGTGATTTCACCACTTTATAAATTATTCGACCAGACAAACAAAACTTTACCAGAAGCGCGGAATTTTATGCTTGAAACCATTGGGAATCTGACCCCCCAATGGTATTAGACGGTTATGATATAGCATAATAATTTGTACATTCAAGTTTTATTCTAACATATCACATATACATGATCTTTTAGGAGTTTTCAATTTTACATTATTAGGCTTTACTGACACACACACACACACACGCACGCACGCACGCACACACACACACACATATATATATATACATATATATATACATATATATATATATATACATGTCAACTGCTAAATTTGGATGTCTTACATTTTTGCATGGAGACGTAATGTGAGTTTTCATCATGCAGTGACTTATTTTGTACATGAGTCTCAATAAACAAGATGACTTTCCACCAAATTAATGAGACTGTTGGCCACCAGGTGTCTCTTTCAATCGATTTTTCTGAAAACCTGCATCAGAAAAATACTGTGCACCTTTACATGTGTATAGGCACATAAAATATATATGCGTGGTTAATGGTTATTATATGTATTCGACCAAAATAGTGACAGGGTACATGTACGTTAGCAGTCAATTCCTGTACTTTTAGTTTCGATTTATTGTTGGTCGCCATGGGCAAAGGCATACGTCTCATCTTTGGTCTTCTCCTAGGGCTTTTCATAAATGCACATTTATGGCTTTGTCTCATACAGACGGACCGTGACGACACCTTGATCAACATGGAATCGTTAAAGCTGCCCGAAATTAAAAAATTGCTGGAATTCCGAGGATTACCAAAATATTTTAGTCAAACCATTCCAAAGGAGGACCAATTGGTGTATCTGAAGAGCTCAGGTAAATAATGTAGACTTAAAAAGTACTTTTTTTATATATGGCTATGTCACATTTACGATGAATAATGCATAATTATGCATAAGTTTAACCATGATACATGGTAAACTAAAACAGCACAAATATTATACAGCAGGAAACAGCAATTAGGATTTGGGACGAGTAATCAATGATACATGTACGTTGAGTCAGCCGGTGAAGCGTTGACCATTGTTAGCAGAATCACGTGGGCTTGCTGACACAGCTTATACACCAATACCAAGGTGCATTCATGCAGAGATATAAAAGGAAATATAATTTAACTCATTCATGGTTGGAATACATTCCTTAGCACGAGTAAGATGTTCTGAATTTCAACCTGAGAGGTTCTCTTTTCACCCGAGGCACACCATCTATTCTGATATGTTTCACCTCCATGCAGGATAACGTCCAAATGTTTTCACTGATGAGACAATAATAATAGCAGACGACATTTGACTTCCGGGCACATTTGGTTGTTTTGAGCGGGAAGGAATCAAGTCGAAGAGACATAGAATGAGAATTACTAGGACATCTGAAAATCTCACATTTTTGTATATTATGATATTTTATCAAATCCCCAAAGTTGGGGAAAATGTATTATGAATATAGCGGAAGAACACGGGGTCGATTCCAAGTAAAAACTAAGTACATGATTAGTAAAATAATACATGTATCAAGATAAAAATACTTGGGTCTCCCAAAAAAACGAACCGTCAAAAGTGCGATTAGACCATGTTCAACAGATCTACATTGATTGAAATTGTTTTGTTCAAGTCAATATGATCCCTTGGATACTAGGAGTCTGGACACCGAATGGTTCTTACACACAGTCTCAAATGTTTTATTTCCTAAGACAACAAAAAGTGGAAATGCAACGAACTTGATAACTCTATATATCACAACACGCGCCACAGTGGTGCTTCTTACGACATACTTTGAAATGAACCATAACAATATGATTCTCATATATGTGGTTGAGCTTGGCATATTTCCTTCATGCAACCGACAGTTCCCCACGTGACAGCTTCATAGTATGTTTTTGTGTACCCAGTGCAAGCAAATGCGGGGCGGGGGCTGTGTCGTTTGAAATTATTCAAAACACTTTTATATTATTTGACTAAGCCCAGCATATTCTTCTTTGACATGTTTATGCGGTTAAGCCTGAAGTAGCACCTGCTAATTACCATAGATACTATTTAACCCGGCTTGATGAACCTGGAAGAAGCATCCATCATTAGGAACCGGTTGGGGGGGAGGGGGTTGAGGAAAAACAGGAGCCCCGGAAAAAATGTATTCTGCGAAGGGGGCCCTGCAAATGTTTATACCCATGGGCGGGCTCAAATTTTATACTGATTGCAATGGAGGGGGCCCGGGGAAAACAAGCTAAGTAACCGAGCGAACGAGTGAAAGAAAGAAAGAAAGAAAGAAAGAAAGAAAGAAAGAAAGAAAGAAAGAAAGAAAGAAAGAAAGAAAGAAAGAAAGAAAGAAAGAAAGAAAGAAAGAAAGAAAGAAAGAAAGAAAGAAAGAAAGAAAGAAAGAAAGAAAGACATGATCACACAGTACAAAAATATCATAATGACAACATCTATTAAATTCCATGAAAATATGTAGCATTCTTGGATGTGCCAGATAAACCAGTCAAATAGCAAAGGATATGGCGTTTTTGTCCCTCGTTCATAATGCAGTTTACTGCCTTTGTTGCATATATGGGTGTCAATATAACCAGATTTCAGTGTATTTATAGCTATGTGAAGAACGCGTGTTTTGTGTCCACTGGTCACTTTTTAAAGAGACTATCACACCACCGGGTAATCCACGTAGCATGGTTACCCTGGCCTACCTGTTGGTACAGCTTGAGGGCCCCAACAAATAACTTTTCCAAAGCTTCTCATTCTTTTTCACTGCATCTTGAATGTTCCAATTCTTGCATTACTGACAATAAACACATCTTTGTAAACTTCTGAAATTTCAAAATTGACAAAAATAACAATGCGTGCATATTGAATACCTATCTTATTCGTAAAACGAAAAATGCTTGTGTCATAAATCTGCACGTTCATGCATCTCTATCTATATATCCAATATATTTCAGTACTTTTACACTTATTCACAGTATTATCCAGGTTTACCTTTGGACGAGTTTTAATCTGATAATTGAAAATCAGAATTATAATTAAACTGCACAGTTATATCAATGTGTGTCTCAAAGCTAGCACTTGCTATTTTAATTTTAAATCTAAAATTTATAATCTAGCACTACTGCACTAAGATCTAACGTGATAGATCTGCTATATGGAGAGTCAAGTCATTACTGTAAGACAAGTCATAAACAAAGACAAAGTTGTATGATTAATATCATACCACTGTGTTATAATTTCCGCGGAATGATACTTCGGGGAGGGGTTGAAAAATTGAATAGAGGAGCTAAAATTAATTTACTGGGGGGGGGGGGGGGCACACACATTTCTGAAATTTTATGCTGTACATCAAACCTGTGCGCACATGTAGTCGCGTAACCTATTGTCTGTGTGAAAGACGCGCGTTTAAACATTCCCCGTAATATTCGTTCAACTACATAATTTTCAAGTACTGAATCAACTACATCTCACCATGTGCACAGTGTGTTTGACCTTTTAGTAATGCTAAATGAGAATCGTATTGGTCGGCACACTTTTAACAGGAACGTGCTATAACACGTCTCTGCTTTATAACAACTGTCAGTCCATGCTTTAATAACTGTTGCCGACGAGAAATATATTAACGTCGCGGGCGCACCTAAATGATTTGTATACATTTACACTCAATATTTTAACAGGTCATGGATGAAAACCTTTGTGAAAAATTAGGCGAGGAATACTGCCTTGGCGGGTGCCTCGTGTGGCCATAAAAAGAGCTAATATAGCTATAATATACTTCTGGGGAAAATGCCATTGGTTTAACATGGGCCGCTCTAAATATATATTCATATTGAAAATACGGGTATCGCACGGACACTAACGTAACATCAACAGCATAGCTTACGGTACGCCTGAGCAATCACACACTACACGCAAAAATGTCCTAAAAACAAGACAACAGCCAGAGAGGTGCAAAAAGTCTGTCAAGTATTGCAGTGCCCATGGTATTTCTGAGATTGCCATGGCACTACTGGGATCAGTGTGGACCCACAATGCCACGGCGTAGAGGTCACTCCCCTCACAACTGTCTTGAACTTGACAGAGGCAGAATCATTGGGATGTTTCAGGCTGGCCTTTCCCAGTGGGAGTGAGGTTGCCAGGATAACGGGGTGCTCCAGACCATCAGTAAAAAGGTAG
>OZ026620.1:45935597-46008597 GCA_964020975.1 Hermodice carunculata | reverse complement strand
TGGGACCGTTTCCTGGAAACCAGAGGATGGAAGAGGAAGGCTGGATCTGGGTGACCAAGACTGTCAGAAGGCTGGATCTGGGTGACCAAGACTGTCAGATGAGACAGATGATGGTTACTTGATCCAGCATGTAAAGAGGCACAGTTTTCTTTCAAAACACAAATGCCTTCGCCTGTGCCCAGGTCACAAATTCAACTGACGTCAAAGGAGGTAATGTGTTAAGGGGGGTAGAATATCCATTTGAAACACAACTGTCATGTTTTGACAAATGTCTAAGATACCTATAAGGCCTAACAAATATATATATATATATATATATATATATATATATATATATATATATATATATATATATATATATATATATATATATATATATATATACATATATACACACACATATATATGTGTGTGTGTGTGTGTGTGTGTGTGGTTTCGATAACCATAGAGCTACCTGCTTATGGTAGCTCTTTGCGATAATCCGATCGACCCCACTTAAAAGGCCCGAGTCCAGACCCTAAGCAATTTTTATGAAACATAAAAGTAATTAAAAAAAATTTCAAGCCACCCTTCCCTTATGAAAATTCATCGACCCTGGCTTAAATTTTTTATCGAGAACGTGGCCGTGGTGTGCTGTTATTTTGCAGTAAAGTCAACTCAAACACAGTAGTTTATTTTAATTGTCTGCAGTGGACAGTTCACTTGAGCCACGGAAACAACATTGCTGCAAAGCCACGGTGTTTGCTGAAACAGCATAGCCATAGTCCCAGTTGAACGATTTTATCGAGAAAGCGGCTGTAATCGTAATATTTTGCTAGGTTCCAGGTGTCTGTTCTCTGAGTTACCAGAGCAAACGGTCGTTAAAGCTTCTCTGGTCGCAGGCATCCATGCTTTCTGTAGTACTGTGGATCAGGCAAAATGTGCCTAGTACATCGGTAATCTGAAAAAAAATAGTACCAGTGGTCATGGCACTCCAGGGTATCCACCAGGCTCAGCGCTCATGGCACTCCAGGGGATGCACCCGGCTCAGTGGTCTTGGCACGGCAGGGAATGCACTTGATTCAGCTGTCATGGCCCACCAAGGAATGCACCCAGTTATTGAGCTAGCCCACACCGGACAAAGTCTTCATAAAAATCCGAGGAATCTCGGATTTAAAGTTGGACTGACACCTCTGTCTGTAATACTCTTTAAAGTATTCAACATTTACATGTTCCAAGTGTACCTAATTAGTGTAAATTAAAATTTTACAATTTTCATTTCCTTGGATGTGCCTGTTTCACAAACCTTTGATTTTAAATTGAATTGTCGCTTCTATCTATAAAACCTTTGGGGAAATGTTTTGCCTTCACAAGTAAATTAGTATGTGGGCTCAGAAAAGTAGAATATCAAGCATACTTTGTCTTCAATACACAAATCTCGAATATCTTTAAAACTATTATATAAATACAGGTATAAGCTCAACTGCAACTGGTACATATGTGAGTATGGTGCTTCATGATACACAAAAGTTGTGGCATTTCAAATCATATAAATATGAGCAATACCAAACGCCCAATTCGAAGACGGAATCGCGCCTGGAAAAGATACAAAAAATCTGCAAGAAAGACAATAGAAACCCATCCCCTACAGCGGAAACACTCTACCAGTTTTATAAGCGGTATCGCAATGTTTCTGTTGTGGCGAATAAGAAGGCCATCCGGGTATATTTCTCCAAACTTCGGGCAGAGCAAGACAGCAAAGAAATAAATGCCAAAAGGTGGTGGAACCTTACTAAGTCTGTATTGGGATGCAAACTGCATCCAAACATTCCACCTCTGCTTGAAAACGACATAATTATATGCAACAATAGCGAGAAATCTGGAGTCTTCAATCAATTCTTTGCCAGCCAGTGTAGGATTCCTGAAGAGAACGACCCACTCCCATTGCCAAATGTTGAATCTTGCACAGACGCCAGGTTGCAACCTTTCGAAGTAAATGAAAACGATGTCTGTAAAGTTCTTGTTTCACTTAAAACTAGCTCTGCAACAGGGCCTGGTGGTCTTAGTAACTTCTTGCTGAAACAATCTGCTCCTGGCATTCACAAGTCTTTAACCAAATTGTTTAACAGTCCACTGTCCCTTGTTGAATTTCCCATGCAATGGAAAAAGTCAAATATCTGTCCTGTTTGCAGGAAATCTGATATGCAGCTTAAATTGAACTACCGGCCAATATCCCTATTACGTAACGTTTCTAAGGTTTTTGAAAGATTGGTGTACAACAAACTCTACAATTTAATAAATTGGAAAATAACCTCTTGACCAGGCAAAATTCCGGCTTCGTCTCCAACGTTTGCACAATAAACCAACTAATCAGTATCGTGCATAAAATCTATAACGGTTTGGAACTTAGCACAGAGGCCAGCATGATTTTTCTCGATATACGAAAAGCTTTTGACCGTGTATGACATGTAAGTCTTCTCTTCAAAATGCGTCAGCTTGGCATTACCCACCCATCATCAAATGGTTTGAAAGTTATCTCAGCAATCGTCAACAAAGGGTTGTCATGCACGGTCAAAGCTCTTCATGGTTACCTATCGAAGCTGGTGTGCCCCAGGGCTCTATCCTAGGGCCTCTCCTATTCTTAATTTACATTAATGACATTGTTGATAATATAACCTGTGACATAAGGCTCTTTGCAGATGACACTAGCATTCTTGAAATTGTCAATGATCGTGAAGCTTCTGGAGCTTGTATTAATATTGATCTTGGTCGCCTATCCAGCTTGGGTCGGCTGTGGCGAATGACTTTTAGCGCTATCGAATCCCTCTCCGTTCTGTTCTCTTGTAAAAGAAACAAAGAAAATCATCCTGTCCCGTACCTTGGTAACTCTGCTACACCTGAAGCTTCAAGCCACACCCATTTAGGCATTACTCTTTCTCACAACTTAACGTGGCACCTTCATAAAAAATCGCATTGTCACGAAAGCAAGCAAACGCCTGTCTTTCCTAAAAAGACTTAAATTTAAACTTTCTACGGAAACCCTGGACAAATTGTATTTGCCCATGTTCCGCCCTATTTTGGAACATGGGTGCGTTCTGTTTGAAAATTGCAGCCAAGAACTATCCGGTTTACTGGAAGGGTTACAGTACGAAGCAGCCAGAATCTCCACTGGTGCTATGAAATTCACATCAAAAGATAGGCTCCTAGCTGAAATAGGTTGGGAGCCGTTGCACACGGGCAGGAAATTCTACAAACTAATACTTCAGTATAAGATGCTGAATAAACTCACCCCTCCCTACCTGTATGACCTCATCCCCATCACCCAAGCAGGACGCCCGCTCCGAAACTCCCTCCAACTTAGGCTAATCAAGTGTAGGACCAAGGAGAGTGGAGAGAGAGAGGAGGGACGTCTCTGGGCTTCAAACAACTTTGTTTGGAATAAAAAGTGTCGTAATCCATTTAATTGGTGTTTTTGCTTTGACCTTACTTGATGGGTCGAGTTAATTACCGAGATTGGTATCAGCGGCCGGCCGATTCTCTTTGCAATACACAAGTGCGTGCATGGCCCATCCGCGGTCGACACTTAGCAACACGGCTGGAAACATGCAAAATCATTTGCACGTGCGCGAGCGGTTTTGTTCGAATTCAACGGATGATAGTTGTGCGTGGTGGAAAATTCGAAATTGCTGACAAATTTACAAACAATTTAATGATACTAAACACGGTGAGCCGAGCTTTCCTGTTGCCATATTATAACATGAAAACTATATTTGTTTTGTAGATTTGTTGTCAGAAGTTCACTTGAAATTTAAGTGTTACCTCTTAACGGTAACCAGTGTTCGATAGCAAAGGTTATTACAACTCAATGGGCCGCTTGTATTTTGGAGTCCGTGTAGCACATTTTGAACAAATGAGGATTTTTACTCGGTGTTTTGTGATAGTTGATCGCTTAGACTGGGAATGTAAGGAAGTGGCATTTTATCGCTCACGTACAATGAACTTTTTGGTACCTATTGTCCATCCTTTTGCTATTCAATCATTCCAAATTTAATTCAGTGTTCATGTATCATCTCGGATCAAATTATTAATTGATTAATAGATCAGGTTCCGGGGTGGGAACTGGGACGAAACGTGAAAATTAAATATTATTTCCTGCAAACTACCACCAAACACGCACGAGGTTCCACCCTTATTTCTGTCTCTCCATTTGACTGTGTACTCCGCGAAAATAAAGGCAACTAAGCCCAATAATATTCTTATTCTGAAAATCATCTTTTTTTTCTGCACAAATTTATTTCATTGCCGAAATATTAATGTGTCATGTCGGCATCTAGCGATCACCCGGGGCGATAACAACACATTTCATGATCTACGTGTTACTGTGCGGTGACGAATCTCCGTATTTTTCTTGCTTTCCGTCACAAATTTTTACTCCTGCCTTATACTGTGTCCCAATTTGTTCCATTCAAGTCTTTTTGTGAAGCAACAGCTAAGAAATGCGTCCAAGATCCAGTTATTTATACGTGTGCAGGTCGTGTTCATAGTCTGAATTCAGGGACATTCTGTGAGCACATGGAATCAGACGCATTTGATTGGATGGTGCGTGTCACCTGATTAAATTAACCAACGACTGGCCTTGAAACTTCCATCGGCTAAAAAAAGTGACGTATTTCACGCTTTCTTCGGAGGGATATCCCAGGAATTCTTTATTTTTAACTAATTAGAGACCTTGTTACACAAAGAGACAAAATCCTGAGCTTTCCAGCAGTATAAAACATCATGGCAGTCGAAGAGAAACATTGAAACTGCAAACGGGCAAAGTTACCCAGGGTTTTGCACGAATTTCGGACTTTATCATTCAAATTGCAACATGGACGGATGGGTGTTAGATTTTTATCGGTCTGCCTGGGAAATACCAATTTTAAGCAAAAATTGGAAATAGCCTGTCGGAAGTACTGAAGTTTGTCTACAATAAAATCTAAACGCTCGCAGGTAAATAAATAATAGGGGCCAACGGTGCGCTGATGAATATGTTCAAGTGTACTCACTTGCTGCGTGCTAACGTGTTCAGCTTTGCCTCTACCCTCCGTGGTAGGACTGACCGTTACTCTAATTCGTTTCTGCCCTCTACTATACACCTATGGAATGAACTACCAGACGAAGTTAAATTATCTCCCACTCTTTCAATCTTCAAGACAAAATTAACCAAACTTCTGTTTGTCTGCCACAAAATTTCAAAATATTTCACACTCGGGGATCGTTTTGCTATCATTGTTCATACACAGCTACGCCTAGGACGATCAAAACTTCATTTTCTGTTTTGTCCACTGTATTATTTACCCAGACTGCAACTGCTGAGATTTGTTACTAATATGCTAGCTCCTGATGCTTATCCAAACTTATTACTCAACCTAGATAGCAATAGAGTCATGAAAATCATGCTATTTGGTAGTGTTGATCTTGCGAACCAATCAAACGCAGATATTTTTGCCGCAGTACAATTCTATATTATCCAGAGTAGACGATTCGTCAACTGATATCTATATATTACCAAGGGCCCGCCATCGAGAGGGAGGGAATGCTTGGTATTATTAATTGAATGTCATCCTCGTCTTCTGTAATCATCTATGCGAACTTACCTGCAAACAGGTGTATTGTTACCCCAATTCTCTGTAACCATCTGTGTATATGTACCTGCAAACAGAATATTGTATTGTCCCGTGCGTCTTGTACATAGCATTCTGTATGTGTATATGTCTGGAGACCCCCTCGATTAGCCACTGAATGGCTATTGGGCAATCCAGTTTTTCGAAATAAATATGTTTACAATTCAATACAATTTCAAATTTTCAAAACTGAAACTGAATTCCAAGTTTTTTCCCGTGAAACTTCTCTTCTGTGAGCACACTTGGGATTGCAGGGAGGTGCCCACGTTAGAGAGGAAATACCCTTTTGTAGTATGCATGACTACCCTATGTATAGATGTATTGACGTATCGAGTCACCCCCAGGTATAAAGAGCATCAGCACAGACACAACCTAAGTGGAAATGACTACATGTAATATGAAAATGTCTTTATTTCTTTTTCTCAGGTTGAGAATCAAATCCAGGTCGCAGAGACCCTCATGCAGGAATAAACATTCTTGTCACATACATGTACGTACATGTAAAATATTTGTACACAAGATATTTTGATCCAGGGAAAAATTGGTATTCGGTTTAGAATTCTCTTATACAAAGTATTAGACTGCAGGTTTCATTCATATTGTCACAAATAAACAGCCACTCTACGTATATTTGTTTACATATGTTGCCATACAATCACGTACATGTCTCAATCAACTCACGTACCCCACTATTTCGATGTCAGTCTCAATCTCCACTACCATAAGCGCATAATACCAACACAAAGGATATTTAGTACCAATTATATAGAACCCGCCGGTACTTTCGGACCTGTATCCACTATCGCGGCAACCTTCTCCACTAAGCTTAAACTTTGACCTAGTTTTTATCAGATTCTATCAGATCATGTCTTATTTCCAGACTTTATTTTTTATGTGTGAATTTTTGTCACAAGCCTCAAAATGTGTGGCCTTCACCAAAACCACATCGCTTTCCTTTGATCACAACTTGATAACATTATCCTTAAGTTTACATGCCATTGACTACTCCGTGTATGTGTGTATGCTGTGATTTATCGGTTAAAACTGTCATCACAACATGAGCTGGATCAACCGGCCCGGGTGTGCCTGCATTCCATCCAAGAGCAATATATCTTAATTATTTTTCCCATTGAAACATAAAACATACCACACATTGCCCTGGTACGAAGAAAGCTGACCATTTCCATATGCATTTTTGTGCAATTTATGTTTTAATTTTGTGCAGGTAATGTCACGATCGGTGAAAAGAGGCGTGCAAGCAAGAGGGAATCTTACTGGAACTGGCCTCGCCTTGTGCATGGGTCTTTGGTCTGGGATGCGGACAAGGCTGCTCCAGTTGGTTGTTGGAATGAACTCTATGAAGACGACTTGCGCTACAAGACACGAGCTTGGCTTCTACTTCTACTGCCAACAGGGTTCAAACTACAGAACTATTACATGAAAAAACAGTGGGTCAGGATAGTAGATACGATGTGGTCCTTTAACATAAACACAGGCGTTTTTCAGTGCATAGACCAAAGAAGGTAAGACTGTTTGTTAATGAATGTATCTAAAATTAGGTGAGCTTTGGTTTCTACTATAATTCATACTTTAATTGCTTTGGTTAACACTGTAAGGTATACTTTAATTGCTTTGGTAAACATGGTAATGTATTCATTAATTGCTTTAGTAAACACTATAAGGTATACTTTAATTGTTTTGGTAGACTTGCTCCTTAGGTGGGTTACCGAAAAGTAGGAAGAGGGCCAAGGTCTGTCCCCTGCATCCATGTGCACATGAAAGGTACCAGCAAAGGGCTCTCATGGGACACAAGACTCTTTCCTCTGGGGGTAGAGCAGCATTTATTGCATGAAGGGTAAAACCCTTGAAGCCCATAGCCAGATCTCAAGCTACTTGGTTCTTTCCAAGGAAGTCCAAGTGAGGCCTCAGGGTCACGTGGGAGTGTTCAGGTGACCATTGGAGTCAGTTGTGAGCTACAGCGTGGATCTCACTTCTTTGAGCCCGCAAAGGGAGTGTTAAAATAAAACAAGTTTTCCACATCCAGTAGTTGAGGTCCACCCATCAGGGGTCCACAAGGCCCTCAAAGGGCACCTTCCTCAAATGACTAAAACCAGCAGAAGGTCCCACTCTGGTAGCCCCTGCCTCACTGCTGGCCTGTCAGTGTAGAAGGATGTGATGATCACCCTACAGATAGGGATCGCCCCCAATGCTCCCAAGGCAAAGGTCAAAGAAATTCTGACGAGGTTTGAAGAGATGGCTGATCAGAAACACTCCACTGTTCTTGAGCTCTTACCTAAAACTTCCCACTGATAAAGCAGGATGTTGGCAATGTCCACAATGTGCAGAGACCAAGGGTAAATTCCATTATTGATGCACCAATCAGAAAACTCTTTCCAACAAGATGAATGGACATTTGGAGAAGATCTCAGCCTTCCTCTGGCAATTCTATCTGTGACTGATTCTGAGAAACCTCTGTCACAGATGTGTTGTGAGACAACCACCAAGTGTGGAGGTTGAGCACTTGAGGGTTCCTGTGGAACACCCTCATCTGTGGCTGCACCAGAAGTTTGGGCCTTGCAGGTAAACATAGCAGAGGCTAAACACTTGGTTTTAACAGGTCTACCGAGCAATCACTCAGATCACCAGATTGCAAACAGGGGACCAAATCTTGCACAGTACCCTCAGAAGGATCTGCAGAGGTGGAAAAGCATAATCCCAAAGGTTGCTCCAGTCCATGGCTAGACCATCCACTGCTAGGGTGTGGGGGTCTTGGACAGGTGAGATGTAAACCAGCAGTTTCATATTCTCATGAGTTATGAACGAGTCCACATGTGGAGTTCTCCATCTGGCCCACATGGCCTGAATGACCAGTGAGAGGAGTGACCACTCTGTTCCTAACAGCTGACCTCTCCTTGAGATTTGGTGAGCCAGACATTTTGATGTCCCAGGACTTGTCTCACATCGTGTTTGGAGTACCATTGAGTGATGTGTCTGGCAAACTCCATCAGCTTCTTGGATGGCATCCTGCCCTGCCTGTTGAGAAATGCCATAGCAGTCATGTTGTTACACATTATGGGGACGTGTTTGCTCCACCAGATAGTGGAAGAACACCAAGTTTATCGCCTTCAGTTCCAACCAGTTTATGTGATCAGATGCAAAGGACGCCATCCGAGGATCTGACACCATCCGGCTTTCCACGTGGGCTCCCCACCTGGACTGAGAAGAGACTGTGTAGATGGTAATATGGGCCTGAAAATGCATCAGCGTGTTCTGACATGTCTTTTTCCCATTTTGTCCACCAAAGAAGATATGGATAATTCTCGTTGAGCATCGGCGCCAGGGCCATCTGCCCTGCAGAGTGTGCTGCAAGGGGCAATGGTGAAGGTGACTGAGTGGGACCTAGGAGTCCATCGAGGACAGAGAACCCAACATGGTGAACCATTGTTGTGCCAAGAAGACCTCACAAGCAATAAAGGCTCTGAGCAGAGACTGAGGTCTCTCTCACCTGTCTTCTGAAAGGTGGCAGATGTAGGACACCAGATTGAAGTGGATGCTAAGGAAGACGAAAGTCTGTTCCAGCAGTAGGCTGGACTTGCTTAGGTTCACTATCAGGCCCAAGCATTGGGAAAGTTCCAGAATGGTCTGTGTGTGACACTGCAAATCCAGGTGCCGTAGCACTCTGATAAGCCAATCGTGCAGATACACATCAATGTGAATGGCTGACTGATGGAGGTAGGCAGCAACTGTCTGTGTTTACTGGTAAATACCAGTGGTGCTATGGCAAGGCTGAACAGACGTGCCCTGAACTGGAAAACTGGCCTGCAAATGCAAATCACAGAAACTTCCACAAAGTCTCCACAAATGGCACATGGAAGAGTGTGTCCTGGAGATCCAGTTACATTGTCCTCTCCATTGGCGTAAGGCTGCTGCCACTAGCTGGGAGGTCTCCATTGAAAAGGACGGGACTGCCAGGAAGTTGTTCAGGGTCAACAGCTCTATAACTGGGTGCCATCCTCCAGAAAGACCGGAAAGAGTAACTTGTAAAAGCTCTGTCCATGATCCAACAAGAATGCGGACAGAGTGGTTACTGGATCAAGATGCATGATTTGCCTCTGAAAGAAGGCAATTACCTGATGTGCACTGTCTTGCCACTCTCTGCGATCTGTTTATTGACACCATCTTAAAAATGTAGGTTTCAAGCCAAACAACCGGCTCTACTCCCAACTATTTCAGAGGTATCGGCAGGACAGATATCAGCTTTCTATAGGTCTCTGAAGAGTCCAAGACCGCTAAGAAATGATTTTCCGCAGGAAGAAATGTGCGTAAAGCACTTAAACAGTGAGTGTGAACAAAAGCCCATGGAGCTTTAACTTGGAAGAGCACACCAGTAATGTCACCCAAAAGAGGAAGAATGATGGGGGAGCATGTGCACTGTGAGTCACCACCAGTTCCAAAGGAACTGAGAGATGGAGCCATGGAACCATCAGGCTTTCAGGAATCAAGTGCGTGAACCCAACTTGATTTCATGGAGTTCAACCCAGACACAGAGGTCTAGGCCAATGGTGTTCGAGGGGTAACGTTACGTAACTTATGTCTGTGTCCTTGTTACATAACAGTCCATGTGACACTTATATTTTCAAAACAAACTGATATTTAGAGCAGCCAATGTTAAACCAATGGGGAAAGTGCCTGTTGGTTTTGGAAATGAGTATACATAAAACCATACTGGATAAATTATGTTATCCACGCATCTTCTGCAATCGCAGTTTATGGTTAAACATCTGTGCTAAATGGAACATACCTTTAAGACTTGCACCAAATACGTGAGAAACTGCTCATCTCTATTTTGATGTGACATCTTCGCTCATTTTGTTTTAGTATTTATCCTTCTGCTAAAATCTTTGTTTTTGTATCCATTATCCAATATGTGGTATATGTCCTACGGTCAAAACTGACAGACACGCAGACTGGCTAGTTAACTGGCCGTCGAACGGATGGACTAACTGACTGACTGGCTGACTGGTACCTGAGAGGTACTCATGTTGCTTTAAATACCGAGATGTAGTTTTTGTGATCTTAAACTCAAAGCAATATTTTTACTTAAATAAAAACCGAAACAATGTGCTATGAATGGTTATCAAATTACCTTTACCTAATGGGCAAATGTTATTAACAATTTTAATGCCGTTGAAAGTGACTGGTCAATTTGTGTGCAGCATTTAGTTATTGATAGTGTCAATATGCACAGTTTTTTTTCTTCTTTTTTTCCAAATGTATAGATAAAGTATAAGAGTTTATCGGGAAATAAAGACTATGCTTGCAAATTTATATATAAATAAAGACTGAATTTGCAAATTTATATATGAATGCTACAGTTGTCATATAAAATGAGGGAATATTTATCATATATGTGCACACACACACACACACACACACACACACATATATATATATATATATATATATATATATATATATATATATATATATATATACATATATATATATGTATGTATATTTATATTTAATAACCGGTTTAAAAGAATGGTATTGAATCCCATTTTATATAATATTAAGTGGCACTTCAAACTTTTTTAAGCATAAGAGTGTAACAAAAACAGAAACGTTGTTTTTTTCCAGGTACTGCCAGTTCAACCCTTACTTAAAGCAACTGATGCAGTAAGTATGGATAGTTTTTTTAAAGCAAAAGTTGTAGCAATTTAAATTATGCTAAATAGCACCGTTACAAATTTTAAATCTTGAATAACTTCAAAGCTATAATAGATAGAGATGCCATTCCAACTTCTACTCCTGTGTTATGGAATAGTTGTACATTGCCATACCAATATGCTTTGAAGACATACACACTGATTTGCTATGCAGCAAATTATCTTTCCTAGTTATAGGCTGTTTTCGTACAGTGCCTGTGTGCATTTGGATGTGTTAAAAAATAATGTGATAACCTGGGCTTCTGCGTTATTAGTTTTGTCATTCTGCCTCTATGCATAAATTAGCAGCAATACTATTACAAAGTGACCGTTTATTTACGGTTGTGATAAAATGTAGTTCGTAAGACCTCTGGAAAAAAGGCAATAATCGTAGGTGCAACTGAGAGCGTACAATGTGGCTAATGCATTTTGAGTATTGATGATATGCCATTTCAGCCTCAACAATGCTTATATATCAAAAAGAGAAGGCAGGCAGATAACCTAGCCCACAATAATTAGACAGTACATGCACCTTTGGACGAAAGTTAATATACTATAAACCACTTAACATGTTTTGCTCTGTCCTTTCAGATTGTGTGAAAAAAACAAACGGAAACAGCATATGGTTGTTCTTCTCCGGCCCAGAGCCAGAAAAACTGAAGACAGCGTTGATTTGACTCTGCAGCAGCTTCACCCCGACACTACAGCCACTGAAGTCGTCCTTTGGGTTGCCAATGAACTGAACAAATCACTTATACATAGAGATAAAACATCAGCACCTGGAGACTTGCACACGCTCAGGGAAGATGAATACGTTCGCATTGTTTTAATTTCCAAATTTTCTACAATACCAATGTTTTTTTCCGCGCTTAGTATCAAGTACAATGGGAGAATTACTTTCTATCATGTTGCAGGAAACACAAGAGTAGGTCGACAATTTTCAAGGCAGTTAAGCGTAGTCACTCCGCATTACAGAATCATTACACCTTGGAAGAACATCACGTTTAATGCCCAGTTTGGACAGGGTTTAAACTTTGTGTCGTTTGACTCCTTTTTGGAAAGACTTGCTCCTGATTACTTTACAATAATCAGATTTTTGTTTTTTCTTATAAACATATTTCATGTCATGAAGTTGATTTGCACCCACTTTGGCACGGGTGAACAGTTTGCAGTATCATTCCTCTGGAGTTCATTAGTACACAACGCATTGTTCATAGTTGCATTATGCCCTCTGTTGCTGGTGGAAAAGTTGCCAAAATATCTTTATGTAGTTATGGCAACACAGTTTTATAAAATCCTTCATGCGTTTCACACATCAGCTCTCGGCATGGAAATCTATAGACAACAAAACTTTTACTATGATAAGTGGCCGCTTGGTATACTCACAACAGTAGTGTATGTCATTTTTGTCCGTGTAGTCTATAAAAAATTGAAGTGTAGCGAAGATATAGAAAATGAAAACAGAAGAAGATGGTCCAATGTAGACGCAAGAAGAAGATGGTCCCCTCTAGAGACCAGTCTAGCCAATCAAATCTTCACAAGAGAACTGGTACGTCTCATGGAAAGACCTGACCCCATCAGCGAGGAGCAGCTCATGCAATTGGTATTCAACAGTTTAGCACAATCGCAGGTGTCTACTCACTACATCAAATATCTTCCCACAAGGACGTATCGTGATAACCAGGAGCTGCTGCAGGACACTGAGTTCAGCTGTGTGGTTTGTCTGGAGACTTACACAGACGATGACAAATTGTGTAAGCTTCCCTGTGACCACGAGTTCCACCACGAGTGCATCGTGCACTGGCTGGTACAATATCACAATTGTCCGGTTTGCAGAACTGTTGCCTTTGCAGATCTTTAGAGAGTGTCTCAGGGGATTCTTCTTTCCACTTTTTAAGGCCAAATTCACAGAGATATAAAGTTACACGTTGTCTCAATTGCTGAAACCTGATGCCATGTATAGACTGCAATTTATCATTTGGGTAACTGCACATCAAATGTACAGCAGCTTTTTAGGTGAACTCTACTGTAAACATTTACCATACATGGTTGTATCGCATTTTTGATGGCTATACAATAGTAAAACAGTTGTCTCCGTGGTGTGCCGTACTTACGATTATTAAGATCACCATGTTTTTACTTATTCAGAATTTTAACTCTTTGGCAAAGTGTACCGTGCTAATTAAGTGACAAGATATTTATAAATAAGCCAGAGGACTTCAATTGTACTGACGCACCAGTAGTCACATCGATCATCCGCCATTTTCTGACAATATATGGAAGCAGGTGTCCATTGATTCTTGTCACCAGTGGCATCCTGTAGGGATTGAAGAATGCCTTTTTGGTGCATCTTATTAGTCATGGCTGCAAGGACCAGTAGCTGATCTATAATATCCCTGGGAACAATTGTGTTAACATGCTAAACATGCATGCCCTGTACGGAAAAAAAAATCACCCTGGCAATTGTAGACAACAACATGTTTCCACTGTGCATGTCTTAAAACTTGCTTAAATGCGTTTTATTTCAAACACATTGTGAAACAGAGCTATGCTCTCTATAAAGCCATCTTAGTTTGACATTGTGTAGGGTCTGAAATGCATATATTGATTTAAATTATGGAGTCAAGCGCTATTGTTATAAACCTCATTAGCAACTCTGAAAAACTGAGTTGCAGAACATTTCTGGATATGGCATAGTTCTTTTATTAGTTTAGTGCTTCCAGACACTTGTTGCTCTATATTTGTATATTTAAGTGCAGCAAGTACAACTTATCAGCTATCACATTCTTGTATTTATTTTATATTGCTTTGAACTTGTTATATATCCTAACCAAGTAATGCTATATTTGTTTGTCCTGTTAATATCTTAGGATTCAGTATTGAAATCACTTGCATAATTTTGATGGTTATTTACACGTGCTCCTGCCACTGCTTCCTCCTTTGGTTTGCATATATTGATAATAACTTTGCCTTATATGGGTGACTGCCTGTCTCCAGTCAGGAGTGAAATTTGTTTCCTTACATTGGTATTGGAAGATGAATGTTGATGCTTTGGTAACTCTGGAATCGCTTTGCTTTCATTATTGGGTTTGGGATTTATGAATATGGGTCATGTTTTTCTATACTATATTATTGAGCCCCCCTGCTTGGGAAAATGTATCCAAGAAATCTTACGTGATTCATAGTCAGGAGTCTTTTTGGGGGGGGGGTTAAGGATCCTGTATAATTTATCTCTTTAAGTGATAGATTTTATTACACCCTGTATTATCCACTGTGATATTGTGTGTTTGTGTTTATCATATTTTACATTTTTTCACAGGAAAATGTTTGTCCAGTGAATTTTGAGTAGTTTCAATAAAGATATTATATTTTTGACTTGGATCAGCATTTATTTCAGTATTTATTATGTTACCAGATGATTCAAGATCAGCTAATATACCATTTATAGCATGCTGACCACTATATTTAACACTGACATTTTTAAGTACATTATCTTTAAGAGCAACTGTATTAATACTTATATAATATCGCTGATGGTCAGAAATATTGTTCACGAAGATGCCAGGTTTAACATCATGACATGATAACTCACATAGGAAATTATCAATAAGTGTACAGCTATGTTCAGTTAAAGGAGTTGGCAATGACTTTTGGAGAAAAAAAATTAAATGGAGTCTTGGTATCAAAATATTCATGTACTATCTGTTTACTTGAATCATTAATCTTTAGCAGATCAAGGTTAAAATCGCCTGCAAGTATTGCTTCATAATTTGACCTATTTAAAAATTCTAAAACAGGAGTAAGTTCTCAAGAAAAGTTTCATAGTAAAAGGCTCCGAGACATGTTGAGTAGTTACCTGCTGAAGACCCTTTTAATTTATTTGGGCTGATACAGCCTATGTCAAAATTTACAGAGGAACGTGTTCAATATGGACAATAGTAAATTCATATGTATATAGGTTAGACAGGGACAGTTAGCTTATGGAGAGTAAAGAGTTCGAACTGCGGCATAGGGTAATGACTACTAGGAAGTGGTTCTGGGCAAAAAGACACAAATACAATAGTTTGCAATTGTATCCTTAGAAGGTCTGTAAATGTTTTCAACTACAGTTTTCCTACAATTGACACAATTGGGAATTTCAACAAATAAACCTTATCAAACATCAGAATTTACATAAAGTGGCAGAGCATTATATTTATATGCTTTATCTAAGTAAATAATGAGACCACCATGTTCACTTGATACTCTCTCTTGACAAATCGTATTATAACATTCAATAATAAATAACGACTTATCAGCATCACCCAGTAATAAATAAGGAGTCATCAGCATCATCCAGGTCTCTTGTAGACAAATTGCATCAAATTTGATATTATTGTTATTTACGTTTTCTGGAAAAATAACTGTTTGTTCCAATTTTGAATTAACACATTGACAAGTATCTGATTCAAAGAGTTCCATTCCAAACCTCCAAAATTCCTTTAAATTATTTCCTCAAGATTCATTCAAAATATCTATTATCATACCATGATGCATAGTGTATTGACAACCAGTGAGTAATGATTTCAATTGTACATGTATCCATAAATTGTCACATTTCTGTTATTTCAGTAATATTTCAAAGGTTTTAAGTGTTGCAATAAATCCATTTAGAAAATAAATGATGGAATAGACCTTAAGTAAATTAAAGATCATCTTAGATACATAAATGTCACAGTAACATATCTAGGCTATCAAAAGTTTTTCTTTTTCTTCTTTTTGTATCAACCATGCATAGATGTAGAATACATGGTCCTGTAAATCTAGCTAAGCAATTTTATATATAGTTAATGAACCAAAGTGCATTATCATGAAGTTACTAGGAATAATGTCACAGTTCTCTTTTGAAGGGGTCAATATCATTCACTACAGGTATCCCGGAAGAATAAAACAAAATCTGTAAGGTCATGCTTTGGTCGACAGTGGCTTCCATTGGGCAATTTCATCAGAATGTATGGCCATGTTTCATTGTATTCAACTTGAGTCTTACTCTTTATGTCTTTTGCATCGATTTTAGGTGTTCCACGATGTCAGATTTCAGATCCCTCAATACTGGTGGGAGATCAGGTGAAATGGAAATTTTCTGGGATGCATCTTTCAGATTTTTAGCGCTCGTCAGCCATGTATTTCGCATAGTTATGTCAATATACTTGACAATAATTCCTGCTTTTTTTTTTTTTTTTTTTTTTTTTTTTGACTTAGTTTATGCCAGTGGCGGGTCTCTTAACTCCGGAAGCGCTATCTGGTGGATCTGAATCTGTGTACCGGTATATATTCTTCCTTTGTTTGGAGATGTTCGTGTTAAATCAGAACCCCGCACAGGTTTCTGTAATATTTCTGCGTGTCAAGTGAACATTCATAGTTTATGAACTTCGGGGATCAAATGCCCTCCAGCTCCTAATTTTGAAATAATCACTCTTTCTTTCTTTTTTTTTCTTTCTTGTTCTATACAAAACAATGACCTTGTTTTCCCTAATTTTCATAGAATTACACAATAATCAATTAAATCACGTTGGAGGTGGCATAGCTTTGTATATTTTACAGGCATATGTCGTTACTCATCACCTCCACTTGGTGGTAACTGATGCAGAAACCGTTTTGAAGCAAAATCAGAATGCACAACAATTATTTTTACTCGGAGTTGTTCACTTGCCGCCAGCCTGTCCCGTTTCATCCTCAGAAAAATCACAAGATAGCACAGGTCTTCTTTTATTAGCCGATGTGCATAACATAGTTTTAACAGGTGACTTCAACTCAGATTTTCAAACTGATTCTACCCAAAGGTTTAGATGACTTCAACTCAGATTTTCAAACTGATTGCAACCAAAATTTTAGATCCTTCTGTGATACAAATTTACTATCCCTCTATATCAATGAACCAACTCATATAACAGCATCTGCGTGTTCATTTTTAGAGAAAATTATTTTGAATGTATAAAATTTTATTAAACATTCCATGTTTTGGAGCTTTTTTTAAGTGCCACACCTCAAAAGTGGCAAAAGATTTTTTTCGACGTAAAAGAAAGCATCTTAGAACCGGCGTTTTGGGGAATATGAAAAAGTTGATTTTGAAGAATTTTGGAACCATTGAAACCAAATAAACTTGAACATCTGTTTCCAAACTGATGGCGCTGGTTCTCGTGGTCCTTGGAATGGAATAATTCTAGTTGCGTCAACATTGTTTTTAAAATAAAACTCTTTCCACCTCGGATCTTTTGTGTTAAAGGTCAATACTTCAGTACAAAAGAAAAAAGAAAAACAAATTAAATTGAGTCATGGGGGGGGGCATATTCTCAAACAAAATATAAAAAGGTTGATGTCCACTTAAAATAAGGCGTGCGATAAAACTATCCACAACATCGCAACAATATTATTCTTATGGTAAACCATTTACTTCTTTTAGAAAAGCCAAATCTAAGAGCAGATATTGGTAGCGTACAGTCAAACATTTAATGCAGTGGAAACATTCTTCTGTTTCATCTCTTTTCACAAAAAAAAACAGTTGCACTGACACCCTGTCTAAACTGAAATTTTGAAATCTTATTTCCCACAACACTGTAAGCTTGGTGCATCTTCTGTCTGAAAACTTACATGTGTAACACTTTCAGCCAACCTGTATTTTTATCTACAAAAGACGAGGTCTCAGGTATTATATTCAGTTTGGACACTAAATATGCTGCTGGCTTCAAGGGAATTCGTCTTCAGCTATTAAAGGGAGCGGCACCATATACTTGTTACTTTTTATGTCAGTTATCAATCTCTAGAGACATAAAACGCTTCCCTCTATATGGAAACAGGCAAAGGTTACCAATTTGCATTTACTATATCGTTATAAAGTTGTGTTGGGTAAATTATGGAGAAAAGGGTAGCTTGAAACAGGTCTTTAACTTCTTTGGAAAAAATACGATATCTTCAAGCTAGTTGGAACTTATACCTGACCCGTTAATCAGTTGCTGTCTCTCTACTATAAATTAAGCCTTGCAATTGATCTTAGAAAGTAAGCACCCATTGTCTTTTCTGGATATCAACAAAGTCATTGATAATGTTCGGTACAGGAGCCTACTTCATACGTTAGAATAAAATGGAATTCTGGTTCACTTCTAAAGTGATATTAGTTATTTTTAGCAACTACTGACTTGTCAGTAAGCTGAGATTTAGGAGGCTTAGTCGTCCGTCATCCATCCAGAATTCATATTTTCGACTTCTTCAAAACCGGTAGCCAGATCTTCTTCAAACTTGGCAAGGATCTATTTTGGATGGGCCTCTGCATGATTTTATGAACGGTCACGCTACAGACATTTTTGGATTTTTTTGTAATTTTTTTTTTCCCGTTCTGGGGTAGGGGTGGCAAATCTTAAAAAATCTTCTCAGAAAACCGCTAGCCCAGTTGCTTCGATATCACACAGGGACACTTATATGGGCTCCTAGTTCCTAATTTGTTCACAAGCTGGCGCCAGTTTTTTTATGATTTTTTTCTCTCTATTTAGGACCTCCTCCAGAACTGTCACTCCGGTGAAGCTGAAACTTGCTGGATATGTTCCTTACGAATAGTTTAAACGAAGTTGTTCACTACGTGGCACTGCTGTCGATTGCTGATTTTCACTTTTTTTTTTTTTTTTTCAATTTGGGTACGTATCGGTGAATTCCTCTTTCCTATTGATTATTATGTAAGTCAATATCATGTATTTTGTCCACAAAGTAGCCATGTTCTTTTTAAAGTTCACTTTAAACATCGTTGAATTCCTCATGCTCCAGTAAACTTTAAATTTTTAATGAATTTTTCTTAGACAAATCTTAAAAATACTTGTAAATATCATATGCATTCAGCTACAGCTCAACAAAGGTCTATTCAGTCGCAAGTTTGATTTCGTGAACAAGCTTGGGTCAGCTGAGCACGGGCTGTTCACACAGCCCTCTTGTTTAGATGACAGCAGCATGTTGTGATGAAGGGGCAACCGGTAGAATAAGGAGCGAGCAACGCTCGCGTATCCCAGGCTCTGCATTAGGGCCTATGTCATTGCAAATGTACGTTAATGACAATGAGGATATTGTCCATTCGAAATTCCAAACCTTTTACAGATGATACATCTCTGTATCTCTATAAATAACTCTATAGCACAGCAAATACGATGAATAGTGATATTTCATACCTTGATTCTTGAGCTTCTGACTGCCTGGTTTCATTCAATATTTTGTAGACCAATGCAATGCTGTTTTTTTTTTCTAAACACAATCGGACCGATCACCTACCTGCATTATTTCAGGATTATTATAACAAAATGTTACCAATGAAATACATTTGAGCATTATCCTTCACAGTGACCTCAAATGGAGCGATCATGTTAATGTTATCACGGAAAAACGCAACAAAAACTGAACATTATAAAATCACTACAGTATAATCTTGACCGGAAAGTTCTTGAAATAATTTGTCACTTTTATTCTTTGGACTATGGAATATAGGTGCAACGTCTAAAATGGCTGCACTGAATTACATGCAATAAGAGTTGAGAGAGACCAACTGACTGTGGCTTATGTAGTTACAGGAAATATGTGCACTATATCCCAAAAAACGTTTTATAACAAAACAAGTTACACTAGCTAGATGCTAACAAACTCAAAATTATATTCAAAAATATAAGATAACAAGTTAGCGCCTCCTTACCCGAGTAATATTTCTCCGTTTTGGTAATGTTTTTGAAAGACAGGCACACTTCCAGCAAACTGAGTTACTTCTTAGTATTTTTTTCTTCTGCAACAAGGCTATGGAATGAGCGTACACTTTTAGAGTGTGAGAAACTTTAAAATGATGACTAAAAGCAAGAGCAAAACTTCAATTGTTGTTCTGCTATCACTCAATCAAGTTAAGTTACGCATCCAACATGATGGCAAACGTTTCCTTGTCAATTAACTCATTCCACCCTGATAGAAGACTGAGTCAACAGCTTTCCTTGGCGCGCTCTGGGCGCATTGCGCCCAGAGCGCGCCA
This sequence comes from Hermodice carunculata, assembly GCA_964020975.1. Taxonomy (NCBI): domain Eukaryota; kingdom Metazoa; phylum Annelida; class Polychaeta; order Eunicida; family Amphinomidae; genus Hermodice; species Hermodice carunculata. The sequence continues at coordinate 45,988,216 of OZ026620.1, read as the reverse complement.
AGGAAAGCTGTTGACCATGGGCATATAATTTGGAATGATCTTCCATGCAAGTTTCATCCAAAATATTGAAAAATAATCCCTAAATTAGTAAAATACAATTAGCAGACGATATTTCGATATTAGCGGGAAAAAGCGTCATCAGGGTGGAATGAGTTAACTTGCAAGAATGCATAGGGGTGCAGCCAGTTAAATGCTCATTTATTCAAAATAGGTGCATGAAACTAATCAAATTCTATTCACGGCCAAAGCATTGGAGATGTCTGGCGTTACGTTTTTATATTTCACAAAGAATATTTATATAGGAATGTCACGAAGCGCGCAACAAGTCCATCTGTGTATATCCTGCCATGTAATTAAGTTATGAATGCTCAACAAAAAAAGCCATTTTGAATCATCTGGTTGCTCACGTATGACCCAAACCAAAATAAGTCAAAGCATACATAAAATGATTGGTGATCAGCTTTCATGGACATCTTCATGGAATAAAATCAAATTGATGAAAATCATGTCAAACATTATCCAGGATTTGTTGAATAAGATCTATATTTTCCAATTGGCATTCTTCAGTCAACCAATACACCGTTTGGAAGCAAAATTGGACGCAAAACTGATCAGAAGACAAAACTATGTGATAATGGAAAGTGTGTAATTTAGATTTATGCGTCAATTGCAGGAAATTAGGATCGATATTACTGGATAGTGTGATTTGGATAACACATACGTTACTTTTACGAAGTTTCCTACCATGTTGAAGCCAATGACTATTGCAATTGTGTGTAGTAATGATGATAATGTCTGAAGTAATATCGTGTGGTCCACTGCATTGTGAAAATGAAAGGTGAAGTCTTTCGGTGTACATGTTTGCTGGCATCAACTCAAGGGAAGCAGTTACGCCAGTGGACTGGCAAAATCGAAAGGGATTCAAACAAGTGAGCCCATTTAATTTTGAACAATTGGTGGTGTTAATTATGTCTATGAACATGTGTTGACAAATCGATGTATTTTGAAGATGGTTGCAGACTGCTATTGAAGAAAAGTTGGTCGACCTGGTGACTGGGCTGTGGTCTTGTGAAACCTGGGAGTGCAAACTGATGAAATATATGATGCTTTCTTTTTTCTTCCTTCCTTCCTGCCTGCCACACTTCCACAGCTGTATAAGGTTCTTGGCACTGAAGCAACTCTTCATCAGACACATCACCCCAGATAGGTCATGCTCAGAACATAAGATGACTTAGACTAATCTCTCTCTCTCTCTCTCTCTCTCTCTCTCTCTCTCTCTCTCTCTCTCTCTCTCTCTCTCTATCTATCTATCTATCTATCTATCTGTTATAGAACATCATACTTTCATTATTCTTTTCACATTAATAGAACATTGCAGAACTGCAATCTTGGTACATGCGGGATTATTACGTCTCTGTCTGGAATTGTAAATGAAATTGCTAAATCATTTGACTTGTCAGTCAGCTAAGCCGAGAGGATGGTCAGTCATTTGGTCACATATTTATTTTTACATCTCTTTTTAAAAGAAGCTGCCTGCCAGGTCCTGTTTAAACTCGATAGGAATGTACCTTGGGTGGGTTTCGATCAAATTTGGTCAAATTGTCAAATTCAAGAGATTACATATTATTTTTCATTTTTGGCAACAAAAAATCCTAAGAGAATCTTCTTTCTTGAAATCACTGGGTCAATTGTTTTAACATTGCAGAGTAACACTTCTGCATATACTAAGATCCAAATTTGTTCGACATGTGGCACTACAATTTTTTTTATTTATTTATTTTTTTTTTTTCAATAATTTTTGTGCAGATTTGCTTGGACAATGCAGAATAGGCATGTCATATTGGGAAGGCTCTTCCATCCACCTATCTAATAAATACCTTGAATCTCGTTAGCCAAGTTAATTTTTTGTGATCTATGCAGATCAAAAAGACGTGTCCTAATAGTTAATGTTTAAACTGCTGTGTAAACCTCGCCACAGAAAGTAATTCCTTCTTGGTGGTACAGAATAATTGCTGTTACAGTGGGGCCATTCGGCCCACACGTGTGAGAGTGCTCCCTAGCAGCAACTCCAGTACCTACATTAATTTTTGTAAAATCGGCAAAGATGGTAATTTGAAGCTCATGTTGTTAAAAGAAAAAAGTCAAGATACACAGAAATAGAAATTTTGTCGGATTACCCAAATCTAGATTAATGTAAAGAATTTAATTGCCATATGTCTAATCATCCTATAGTTTAACACTTTCAAGTTTAGGCTTTTTCAATAGGTTTGCAGCTTATGTCTGGTGATTTTGATTGTGTTTTGTGTATGATACTAAATATTAGAGCCATATTAACATAAGAACTGTTTTTCATGAAAATTCCCTAGTATACCTAATAATTATAATCCAACTTTAGTACAGCATAAGTACAAGTAACAATGAGTTGTTGAGAAAATAAGAGTTAACTTTCAAGTAAATAAACGTAATGTATACAGATCTGGAGTCGTAATCCAATGTTCGATTTCAGTCGGCCAAAAACTAGTCCACTAACAAGGAAGTAACGTGCATGTGAACTGTGTTTGGTACGGATGGATGACGCATGGGTCACCGGTCAGTCTGGTTAACACTGGTGTCGAAAATCATACTCATAGACGTTGAAGGCATTTCCCTGATCAACAATGATCTCAGCAAATGAATGCCCCATAGAATAGCCGCCCAGCGAGTCGAGGAAAGCTGTTGACTCAGTCCAAAACTTGGTACTGAAAGAGTTAATCTGTTACACATGGAGAATTTTTCAACTAAATATGCTATTTTAGAATTATCTGCATCAAACAGTTCATTTTCTCCAGAGTACATAGAGTGCGCGCGGGGAAAGGGGTGCGCAGCAATGTAACAAAATTATGATTAAGCAGGCTACTTGTAAACAATCCATGGATTTGCCCATGGAAAATGGGGAAAAACTGAAAATAGATTCTCTTAGAGGCCAGTAAACGTTGCTGATATATATTTACTTGAAATACGAAGGGAAACAGGTGCGCTTTTCCATGGCTCTTCCTTTTTCATCATCAACTGAACTGGGAGTTCATCATTCTTAAATATGCCAGGAAGTATTCATAGGAGGGGGTGAAAGTAATAAATAAAGTGTAGTCGATATTTGCTTGTAAATAATGCAACTGCTGAACAAAGTAGGCTAGAGTGGAAGGAGGGATATCTTGGGCATTGCCTATTAAAATTTACATTTTTGGCTGTATTTTTTGTGAATGCGCTAGGAAAGCTTTGAAAAATGGTAGGCGGTAGAACGGTGAAGGAATCGGTAACCTACCGCGCAAATCGGTAAGGTTGGCAAGTATGTGAATGTACAACACGTGAATACGACTAATTTTTTTCTGTGCGAACCGGTGCGAGACTGAAATAGTCGTGCCGAAGCATGATTGGAGTTCCCTGCTGTTGTTCCATTAGAAACTACTGTAACTTGCTTTTTTTTTTTATACTATGTCGATATATTTTTATTGTATAATTTCAAGGTTTTGTGCCATCAGCGAAAGCGAAAATAAGAGTGCAACTAAATTAAAGCAATTTACAGAGTTCTGGTAAATCCGAGTGACATCATGCACGCCTATGGATCAGTGACCTTGACATGCTTCCACAACAATACGTCATACCTATATGCACACTTGTAAGTGATTCAGCCGTGAAATGCTCGGTTCGTCCATTTTTCCAACTCAAGCGTGGACCGTCTTTGCCCCTATAGCAGCATTGCATTGTCGTAGGGAAGACAGACCGATGCAGGCTCACAAAAATTTGGACTTGATAGACAGTAGTTTGTTTCGTTTTCGTACTGATAAACTTGCTTTGTATTGTATACTTTTTTTCCTGAATTTGGAATTCTTATTACAAATGTGTATTACAATCTATGATGAAATACTTTTCCATTGTGGTTTTATTTTCACAGTTTTCAGTCTTGAATTCAGACTAAGCGAACGTAAAAATACAAAGCCGAGTACCAGCACATATCTCAGAGCTCCAGTTTTAAGTGTTAAGCCTGCATATAGACCTATGCAGTACTTTACTGATCATTCACAACATTCCATTCTGTTTTAGAGTTTTATTTGCCCAAACATGCTCACAGTATGCCTTAAAAATAGCCTTCCCGTGAGAGGCACAGGATATTGGGCAATCATGCATCACTTATGAGTAAATTATGTTTGGCAAATCTCCCATGAAAAACTGGGTACGTTCTGGTTTTTCCACAATTACAAAATAGTTTTCACTGTCTTGCGCATGAAGGGGGATATGTTGGCCTTGCATTAAAAAAATAGTTATCCTGATATCGAAGTTGACGAAAAGTCCAAGTCTGTTTAAGTGACCAATTTTCAGATAAATTGCCCATACATTTCTGTGAACCGTTACTATATATTCGTAGTTTATAATTAATGTAAAGCTTGATCTTACAAACAAGCCATCCTGATTTTCATTTTTTTTTTTTAATTTTTGCTGCGGTTTTGTAATTTTCAACTCACCTTTGAAAACTGATGCTTTCCTTCCCATATTTCGTGATTTTCAATGTTGTCATTTTATTGCATAAGCAAACTTAACTGTGTACAACTAGTTATTTAAATTCGACCTACCATCAGAAATTGTCTGCTCTACAAATGCATATATCCAGTACAGCAATGATATCATACCAGTCAAATACATTCCTATCCCAAAAAACCATACGTTCCAGACATAAAACAATAAAAAAGTTCATGCCCTGGACTTTCATAGAAACGTTATACTGTAACAAGCAGAATACACGTCGCACTCAACTCACAATGTATTCAGAAAATACGCATACTTAGTGAGATATCCCTCCAAAATCCATATTTGGACATCACTCAAGTTAAGAAGTGCTATGTCATGTGACCTTCACTTAGATTCGTACTTTCTCATTCATTCTTCATACTTTTCTGGTTGTTTGTTTCAGATGTTTGAGTGGTCCTTAGGTGTTTCAAGTTTTCTATCGACTCTATATTTTTGCTTCATCCTCGGCTCAGTTGAAAAAATAAAAAGAATTATACTGGCTCGTGTTAAAACTAATTTATCAAATACCTGGTCTCTTCCAATCGCGACAACAAAAGACAATATTATGGCCTTTCTCGGAAACCTCTCACAAGTTAACTGCCAAACGACAATCATAGCGAACCTGTAGTCAAACCAAAGCAATACTAGACGTAGCCTACTCTATTACGTTCGTGTTCACTGTCAGCGTCCTATAATTGCTTTTTGTGGTATTATTTGCTTCTTTTTTTTCCTGATTTTTTTTTTTTTTTTTTTTTTTTTTTTTTTGGCAAATTTGTTATCAAAATAAATGTTCGAATTTGAAAAACCTCAACATTATTGCACTAGGATTTTTTCAATGTCCCACAGAAAACAAGCGCTGTTTGCGAATAAATACATAGACTTTTCTGTTTTAATTACTGAAGGCACATGCGCAGGACAATGCCTACAACAGGGCTCTCATTAATTTCACTGCCCAGCTTAGAAACAGGACAACGTTATCTTGACCAAAAATAAATATGAGCTTCATACGATATTATTTGGGGGGTTCCATGTGTTTTGTTTTGTTTTTTTTTTTTTTTTGGGGGGGGGGTGTTTTTGGTTTTGGGGGTTTTTGCGGGTTTTATTGTTTTTGTTTTTTTGTTTTGGGGGGTGTTTTGGGGGGTGGGGGATTTTTTTGTTTTGTTTTTTGTTTGGGTTTTTAGTGTTTTTAGTGTTTTGAGGGGGGTTTCTGGACAACAGGCATTTTGCTAATATATATCTCAGTATATGTATATGCTTTGATTCTGAATTCCTGTCTATTAATCCTATGAAGAAGCATATAACATACAGACCATGTCGACATTATAACATTGAGTGTAATAAGATGATGAAACCCAGACGATGGATTACGTTTTATCAGGGCTTGGATTATACTTATAATAATGATAAACCCGACACTGTATGACTAAAACTCTCGCCATCCTATTACCAACAACATCATTTGTCTCTGTTGTCAGAACCTATTTTATCCTGCTCTATCACAAGATACACGAACCACAAATCAGTGTCCTTTGACAATAAAACGAGTCTGAACATTACAGCGTGAAAAAGACGTCTGGACCACAGTCCATTGACGACCTGAATACGACAGGAAACAGAAGATACAAAATGCATATTGGTTTTCCTCCGGCAAAAAGTAAAACGATAAATACAAATGTGAAGCTGACTAAATGTCAAATTTAAAATGAGACTACTCAACGAACATGCTATACATAAAACTTTCGTCAAAGCAAACCGCTCATTTGAACGCGCATGCAGACTATCAAACGCATAGCTTTCAATGTGCGTAATGTAGTTTAGCGGAATTGTTAGACCATGGACGTACAATACGAGATATAATAGATCCATGGTCAGACAAATCGGAGTTGATACAAACTTGAAAGGTGGTAATTGGTTGTGTTTAAATCATTAGATGACACGTTTAAAAAATATAAATGGCGCCATTTATCTTCTTTATTTATAGCGTGCGTGGCTTAGCATAAGGACATCTTTGTTGGAATTCCGGGCCAAGGTTTCTGTTTGTGTTACTGATGCATTTTACACTGTTGCCATGACAACGGCACTGCCAGCGGAAATGTAGGCCTATGCTCGTATTCTGCACAGGCCCCCTCACCAATCAGCTCAAGACAGTGAACAATGTCATCACATGCTTCAGAAACATGAATACACACAGGTGACTTTCCACTGTGAATTTAAAGTCATCTGGTAACAATGGTCACTGTCAGGCTTGCTCAGAAATGCCGCCACCCCATTATGCGTATTGTTATTATTATACACCATAATATTTACCTCTCAAGGAAATCATTTTTGCGAAGTTTCGTTTCTTTTGTGTCTTTTTACATTTTTATTACTTTTAACTACAATTATCGATAGAAATCAAGATTATAGTGGTCAAATGACAAAGGTCGATTTCTGGCCAGACAGGAAATATCACCAACACATTTTACATGTCATTATATGCTAGAATTTTTATACTGGTAGGAAAACATTTTTGTTTGTATAGCTCTTATTTTTTTTCCTTTTTCAATTTTTAGTACAGGACGATTATATATGCAAATTAAGACTGAAGTAATTAAATACCACAGTCACTTTCAGGCTAGCCCAGAAATAACCCACCCCATTTTACATGAATGAATGACTTTATTACTGCACCATAAATACAATAAATGGTAATCTGTAACTCAATACACTAAACAATACACTTTACCACAACAGTACAATACAACACAGTACATTACAACAATCCCTGATATGTATGCCTTAGGGGCAGCTCCCCCCCCCAAAAAAAAAAACAGCTCAAAGTATTGTAGGTTTTAAATGACTTTAGAGTACTATAGTGTACCCCTGATTTTCACTGTTTCCGATATAAATTTTGTAAATGTTATGCCTATGCATGTATTCATGAGTATTACACACCTAAAATTTTATAGTGAAAGGGAATTTATTTTGGTGGTTAAACATCCATTTCTTTTCCTTTTTCTTTGTCACTTAAAGGATCAATACATATGCAAATCGATATTACAGTACTTAGATAATCAGGCTAGAATTTTATAGTGAAAGGGAATTTATTTTGGTGGTTAAACATCCATTTCTTTTCCTTTTTCTTTGTCACTTAAAGGATCAATACATATGCAAATCGATATTACAGTACTTAGATAATCAGGCTAGCCCTGAAATGCCCTCACTCAATGAAGCATACATCGAAAATCTCATGTTCAAATAAAGAAAATAGATGTATACATTGTAAGAGATAATTTTCTTTTTTTTTCTGTTCCACTTCCTGTGAAATATTAATACAGATGCAAATCAGCAAGAGAGTAAGTACTCAGAAAGGTCAATTTCAGGCTAGCCCAAAAATGCCTCCACCGCACTGCACCCTATCATGCAAATTATGTTAATATCATCCCTAAGCATTTTCATTAGGGGAATTTATTTTTTGAAATTCTTGTTTCATTTTCTTTCTTTCTAGATTTCTAAGAATAATAATTAACAAGAGGCCCAGAGTCCTAATGCTCTGCTGATATCATGGCTATATTGCACCTGTTCATTTCAAAGTTGTGAGTCCTCAAGTGGCTTCTGAACATATAAAGCTTAATGTAAAAATTGTCCACCAGATGGCACTTCGCTCCACATATAATCATAGCTTATTTGTGCAACTCTTGTGATGAATATTGTTGCATGTGCCTAGACAACAATGAGCGAAGCCTTAACCTTATGTCCTCAGTGACCTTGGGACAGAAGATCAAGGACACCCAGATTATGTAATACAAGCAGTCCATAGGCCTGCCTGGTGCTGTGCTGACATTGCCATTGAAGTCCAAGCTACACCCTACCATTACAAAATCACCTTTCAACTTTACAGGCATGGTGACCTCAGAAAAATAGGTCAAGGTCACTGATATTATATAACATTTTACCTTTGGCCATGGTTTATAAATCATATAAATTTGGTAAGTGTAGTCCAATTACTTTTCAAGATATGGAATTTTATATCTTAAAACACATTTTGGCTCATAATTTGTCAAATTATAGGTGGTGCCACTAGTATCATTAGCAACTTAGACTTTGACCTCCTCCACAATCCCACTAAATTTGGTGAAGATCCGCCAAAAAATAAAGATGCAAGAGAGTTTACAAGATTTTCACATTTTGATCCCTACATGTATATTAAATAATATAGGTGGTGCCACCAATACAGAATGCAGCATAGATTTTCATATACCCTATAAGTCCTGAAATTTATATTGGGCTAACTTAAAAACTGTGGACGGTATCGCGCTAACGAGCATAGTTTATGGATGGACTGATGGACGGACAGACGGACAGACATGAGCGGTCGCATAAGCTCTGCGACCCTTGTTCAGCAGAGCTAAAAATGAAAATCAATATTACTGTAATCAAATAAAAAAAATCAATTTCAAGCTGGACCAGAATTTTCCCCACCTCCCATTATATATGTTCTGCTAATATTACATCCTAGAATTTTCATCATGATAAGACATTATGTTTGTTTGTCAAGTTTCCTTACTTTTTTTTTATTTCTGTGAAGAATAATTACATATGAAAATACTTACTGAAGTAACTGAATACAAAAGGGTCACTTTCAGGTCAGCACAGCTTTGCCCACATCCCATTTTACAGGTTATTGTAAGATAGAATTTACAGAGTGGTAGAATAACTTTTTTCGGACAGTTTCCTTTTGTTGTTAAGTTTTCTTTGTGTGTGTGTGTGTGTGTGTGTGTGTGTGTGTGTGTGTGTGTGTGTGTGTGTGTGTGTGTGTGTGTAAAACAATAACACATGCAAAGGAAAACTGAGGTAATTCGGACAGTTTCCTTTTGTTGTTGGGTTTTCTTTGTGTGTGTGTGTGTGTGTGTGTGTGTGTGTGTGTGTGTGTGTGTGTGTGTGTGTGTGTGTGTGTGTGTGTGTGTGTGTAAAACAATAACACATGCAAAGGAAAACTGAGGTAATTCGGACAGTTTCCTTTTGTTGTTGGGTTTTCTTTGTGTGTGTGTGTGTGTGCGTGTGTGTGTGTGTGTGTGTGTGTGTAAAACAATAACACATGCAAAGGAAAACTGAGGTAATTCGGACAGTTTCCTTTTGTTGTTGGGTTTTCTTTGTGTGTGTGTGTGTGTGTGTGTATTCAATTTCTGTGCAAAACAATAACACATGCAAAGGAAAACTGAGGTAATTGGATACCAAGGGTCACTTTCAGGATAGCAGAGAAATGCCCCCCCCCCCCCGCCCCAATTTTACAGGTTATGTATATGTGCACGAATATTACACACTAGAAATATCATTATGAAAGGAAATTTACTTTGTTTGTACAAGACTTTATCTGTCAAGTATTTCCTGTAAAGGATTGCGACACAAGAATATCAGCATCACGGTTAAATAAATAACAAGGGCCACTTTACATGTTATGCTACTACAGTAGTTCCTCCTTTGAGAGATCACCCTAGTGCCACCCAAAAGGCAGTCACATAAAGCAGCTGGTGCCTCAAAGTAGGTATAAATAACATGAAAAGTACTACAGAAAGACCTGACAACTATGGTCTCTCAAAGGAGGTGGTCTCCCAAAGGAGTTGTCTTTTAAAGGAGGGACTACTGTATCATGCACCAGAGTTGTATTCGGATTAGAAATTCTTTTCTTTTATAAATAAATGTCCCTTTGTTTTCCTTCCTTTCAAAATTTCTGTGAATGAGAGTTAAAATTAATGATGAATACACAGTAATTAATCAGGTCATGTTCTTCCCAGCTGAGCAAAGCCCCCCTCCCCTTTTACGTATGCCGAAATTGATGAACATGATGAACTAGAAATTTAATAACGGAAGGAAATTATATTTGCTTGTAAGTTTTTACATTTCTATCCCACTTTCTGTGTTGAATTGTTATACATGCTTACCAATATTGAAGTTACTTTCAGACTTAGTCAGATATACCAGCCCATTTTACATGTTACGCTAATATTTGTTTTATACTGTTTTTGAAGGGAAGATTACAGCGTGTCTTAGTTGTAATGATTAAATGCCAGAATGATTACATTTCATTTGAACTTTCTTTTTATCAAACAGGCCAGCCTCCAGATATCCCAGTGAGCGACAAGCCTGGTCATGTTTAGCTGGGTATCACAGCTTGGCCTTTCCTTGACAGAATGAATTCCTTAAGAGATTATGCTATGGTGGTCCATAGGTAATATACCATGTCGTAAATTATTCATTTAGTTACAGTTAAATTATTCACTTTATTACACGGTCAGTTTCACGTACAATCCAATGCAATACATACCTTTACCCATCAAGAATTTGTGCAGAAGGATGTGTGTTTATTGGAACTTTGGAAGCCATTTGGTATTCATTTTGCCATGTTGGTGTACAAAACCAGCATTTGTAAAAGTATACCCCAAAAAACAACAAGGCATATTTGAATACATAGTAATAACAATTTATTAAGGATAAATCTGAATATTAAACATGATTGTGCACCATGTCACATGTCATCATTAAAATCAATTCTACCTTCAGACATAAAAAGATACAGCATGAAAAAGAGTGAATAGGATTGATACAAAATGCCAGTTGATAGATATGTCTGCCATTCAAAAATGTCAACTAACAGATGTCTGCAAATCAAAATTCCAAACAATAAATAAGTTTGCCATTCAAAATGCCACCCAATAGATTAGTTTGCCATTCAGAATGCCAGCCAATTGATAAGTCTGCCATTCAACTACCAACTGAGAGATGTCTGCCAGTCAATAGATAAGTCAATTCATGATGCCAGGCAATAGATAAATGTCAAGTCATTCAGAATGTTAGCCAACACATGTCTGCCATTCAAGACAACAACCTACAAAAGTCTGCCATTCTGAATATCAGCCAATAGGTAAGTCTGCCATTCAAACAACAACTACGTGCCAATCTCCACCGACATAATAAATACATATCTGAAAATAGATTCCATTCTTTTCTGCATCACATGTTGAAATCAAGAGCCATGTGCAAGTCTATACTGAAAATAGGAGCTATTTTTGGCTCATAACTTAGAGGGGAGAGAGAGAGACAGAGAGAGCTTTGATGTAAAATGCATACAGATGTACTTTCATTTCATCACAGTATATAATACTTAAAATTGAACGATATAACAGATTGTTTTCTTGGTAGCTTAATTTTGCTACTTTATGCCTGCATTTCACACAAGAAAAAATCTTAATTCAATCCTGGGACATGATCACAGAAGTTGAATTATGAGCCACATGATACACAACACATGCAAAATCTGTCTGCTTTCTATTCTCTGTGATACACAATGGTATAAACATTGACAACTTCAATCAATAGAGGGCACAACTTTTCAAGGTACATCACCTGACACCTCCTAACCAATCATTAGGAAGCATGAGACACAAGGTACCCCTGACCAGTGATGTCCTCTGGTCATTCAAGTTATACATTTTTTTAACAAGTTTTTACCTGCTATTTACAATGCATGTATGAACTTGTTTGGGGTTTTTTTCTGCAGGGGCCTTGAGTTTAAAGGAAAGAAGCTGATTCAGCACTCATAAGATTCAGGTAAAACTTCAATTTCTCCAGGGGGAAAGGAAATTACTCCTCAGAAGCATGAAACAAGATTTAAGCTGAAGATCAGTAAGTGTAAGAAGGAGCTGTTTAGGGCTTTGTTCAGTTCAGGCATGTTTTGTCTGCGAGAGATGTGGCTTCCATTAAACCTACATGTCCCACAGTCTGTCTGCATATACATGTACATTCTGGGTTTCGGTGGTTTGTTTTTGTGTGTGTGTGTGTGTGTGTGTGTGTGTGTGTGTGTGTGTGTGTGTTGTTTTTGTTTTTTTTTTGTTTTTTTTTTTTTTTGTTTTTTTTTGTTGTTGTTTTTTTTTGATTAAAAAGATACTGAAAATTGGAACTTACTACAGTATGCTAAGAAATTAACTCTGTAAGTGCCAAATGCACCCAATGCAGGCCAAAAAAGCTGTTGATTTTGGATATTTTCTCTGAAACTAGAGGCACGCTGGTACTTGAATGACAGGTCTTTTTAGGAGGAATATGAATCTGAGATCTTAATGATAATTCCCACTAGTTTCACTTTAGTAGATGGACTTTAGATGTGATTGGCACTGAAAAAGTTAAAACTTCACCACCAGAAAAAGAAAGGAAAGTGGATGTACATCACTGTACATGATAGAAGTATCACATATACTGTGATCTCACCACCCTCGATTTCCACATTTTGCCATGAAGAACAGTGCAAATCTCTATATACAAATTAGTGAACTCTGGTTTTCTTAAAAGTTTAGCAAATGCACAATGGGCAAAAGCTTACTTTGTTATAGCAGTATTTTATACACAGATAACAGCACCTGTTTCCACATATATCAAACACATATCAACATCTTTTGCAAGAAATTAATATTAAAAATAGACAATTCTAGGATGAATACATATGCTGAAATTAAGTCCTACTTAACAGCATATGTAAGTTTCAGAGCCAACAGGATAAACTAATAATTTTGCATTGGAAACTGGTTAAAATTCTACAGATACAAAAACACACTGGACATAGGATTTATTCTATGTTGGGTAGTTAAATATGTTTTTTGGAGTTACAAGGAAAAACCATATTCTATCCTAGTCACATGACCAAAACATTTTTACAACTTAATAGGACACATTCATATTTAACTGTGATCCTGCTCACTTCCTGTGTTGCCGGGGCAACAGTCCGATGCTTCCACCATGATCAGGGCAGATTTGTATTATATACTACATAAACATCCATAAATAACACCTTTTCAACCAAAAAGAGAGCCCATTTCTAATTATTTTAGGTATCCTTTATCTTTCAAATATATGTTACTACATTTTCTAAAGATTATTGTGCGTTTGTGTTGTTCCTTTTGTTGAGGAAGTACTTTTGACCATGCTAATTACATGGATCTGCCCTGATGCAGGTGGCTCCCTCTTTTCCTCAATAGGTGTTAGAGTAGGACCACATTTAGATATGAATACATCCTATTGTGATGTGCCAGCAGCAATGACGTAGTGCATTAACATGTACACGGAATTGAATGTGCGTGGTGGCATTCAATTGTGCATCAGATGTGACACAGTATGACTATGGACAGCATAAACAAAGACAGTATATCTAATCAGCATTGAAAGTGGGCCTAAAAGGTACAATTTTTGCAGTAAATACCCAGTTAAACATGGAATAAATAGAAGCTCACATGGATGAAAGTGAAATACAGTGTTTCTCGTCATACATACGCACATTTGTTGGTATTATTCCCTCATGCCCTGCAGTCACTCATGAATGTTACCCATAAAAAATATGCTGTCTCCTGATAGGAAAACACCATATTTCTCTCCACCTGTGTGATATCCTGTATATAGCAGTAAACATACAGTAGGACAAGCCCCAGAGCAAAAACAAAAATATCATTTTTGCTGTATATCTGCTCTACAGGTCCTACCTCTATCTGCAGAACCAAATAAACTGTGGCATGGGATTGACCGACTGTTTTTGACCTTTGACTGACTTGAAGTAAACCATCATCGGCTGTTCAACCTGATCAGTTGTTTTGCTACGGATGGATTCTATTCTGCCACCTGTTTTTGAGGACTTCGGTCCAGGGACCAGTCTGCATTTGATCTTCCACCAAAGTACCACCTGCCATACTGAAAAACATTGCAATGACAAACTGCTAAAACTAAGTGCATTGATTGGTTGACACCATGAATGGTGAAATATAGGTAAATCAGTTGGTTCATAGACAGATCTCTTGGCAAAACAATTAACATGTGACCATTTGACCACTGGAGGGCAGACACATAATCATCTCTCTGCAGGTAATTCTCTCCCCCTGTGACCCCCTCCCACCGCCAACCCCTCCGCAATCCATAAAGACATTTAATTGTCTGTTCTGACAGGATGTGGGATGAAAACCTGGCAAAACAAAAAAATCTGTGAAAACCTTAAATGGGAAATATGTCTCTATTTCTACACCCTCCATTCAGAACCAACCATTACTTGAACCTGCATGGGAGATATTGTCCGCACCGTGCATGACATCTGCCTCCTTTTCCCAGAGAAGTTAATCAGGATCAATGGACTGGGACTGTGAAAAATCAGCTTCACTTTATACCACCAGATGGCAGATGTATACCACAACCTTCAAAAGGATTTTACCCAGTAATACAGTAGCTTCAAACTAATAAACATGACACACAATATTCAACAGACTGATGGAAGGTCAGTTTTGTATAATAATTTCTACCTGTGAAAATGTCCATTGTTTTCACATCGTAAAGCAGTCAAACACAGTTTAAAATAATTCTGTCACTAGTGGTAGTTCAATGATTTAGAACATATATCTGTGCACTGAAATATGCTCAAATAATTTAAGACAATACATGGCACTTACTGAAGGACTCATTAGTATATACAAAAAAAAACACTGTTTATGACCATGTTATACACTGTACAAGGAGCTGGCCTTACAATGCTACTGATGACTCTGTAAAACAACACAAATTGTGCTTATAGTATTTCAACACAATAAAAATAATCAAACTCTGTAAGATACAGTGTGAAATTTAACAGTCTCAACACACTGCTTAGCTTCATGAAACACACTGAACAGTTCAAAGTCACACCATATTTTCACACTCTCTGTAGTATGTCACAGATCAAAGTTAAATTGCAATAATGGTTGTTCACATTTTGTGCACGATTCTGCAGTTTTGGGTATATTACAGTTACAGTACCTTACCTGCCTATCTCCACAGTGTCCACACCTTCCTAAAAGATGAGATTTTTTTTCTTTTTTTTTTTTTGCTTAAATTGCAAATCACATAGCATGTATACAAGTGTACATTATACTTTTTCCAGTGGTGTGGCAATGTTGACAAATTTAATTTACATCCCCTCAACAAATCTCATCTAGACTTTTAACTTATAAAAGTATTTATATTTCTTCTGCCGCTGTTACATATGGTCATGAAAACACAGAGATTCACATTTAATGAGCTTTATACATCTGTGAAGCACTATGAGGATGGCCTATAATATTTGGAATTTGTCATAATTATCCAAGAGAGGTTACAGTTTTGTGCATTAGCAAATTTGACAATCCAATTCTGTCATTTGATTGCAGTGGGAAGGGTTACTCTTCAGTCTTATGCATGCAATTCTGAGGGTTCGTCACATCTAACGACAAAAGCTCTCCTGGTTGGTCACATTTAGTGACATTTTGTGATACTTGATCACATACAAAGACTGATTTATGATACAGTTGTTTCAAGGTTTAGTGACATGCTGTGCAAATAATGAATGAGACAATTCCATATGCAGCTGTGTCTGCATGACCTAATTATGTCACTTTTGGTGACACAAGTGCAGCAGTGACAATCCACTCAGTTTTTAGTGACACATCATTCTGTGTGCAGCAGTCACAATTAAGTCACACGTGTAGCAGCTATAAACCCCAGGAATAAAAAATCATCACAGTATTCAAAATAGATGAAAGACATAAACAGGACAAAGTTTAAGTATATCCTGAAAGGGGATAAATTATCTAATGAAGCTAACGTTACTGCTGTGCCCCACACATTACAAAGATGCAACACAAACTCTGTCTGGCATCAACCTACGCACCCATAACAAGCCTCCCACTCAAATATTGATATTTAGTCAAATGTATATGTAATAAAAATTCAAGCGTTGTATGTAGCCACTTTTCCTTTGCAGAAGGGATACCCACATACACCATATACTACTGTACTATCGTTTTCATTTATGTCATCGTCGAGATAGAAATTAACTTGAGACAGAAAAGCCAAGATGCTGAAATGTCACATGTCCAAACTTAGAGAGATTCATTTCATGTCTTCCCTGAAACACCAACTCACCCTTCAAAAAAAAAAAAGAACAAAAGGGCTGTGTGAACAGCCCACGCTCAGCTGACCTAGAGATTCATCACATTTGTGGCTCTGTGAACTTCAGATAGGATCAAGGTCACCCATGTACTGAGTAAGTCTGATCTTTACGGAAGAAAACTAACATGTGCAACATCAAGGTCCCAGTTCAAGTAGTTCTCAAGTTATAGTGAAGAGTAAAATTCATGTATGTGGCACTGTGACCCCAGAAATGAGGTCAAAGTCACTCATGTACTGTCTAAGCGTGACATTTGCAGAGAGAAAAATAAACATGTGCAACATCAAGATCCTAGATCAAAATAGATCTCAAGTTATCAAGTAAACAGTAAATTTCATGTCAGTTGTCCTGTGACCTTGGGAATGAGGTCAAGGTCCAAAAACCACTGGAGCATGACCACTTGCAAAAAATATGTAGACACTTATCAAAGGTAAATCTCTACCAAGTTTGATGCAAATCTGGCCACAATTATTTAAGTTATAACCATTACAAGAAATTCCCATGTTAAACTTTCCTATTTAAACTTTTCTAAAGATTTCTAAAAAAAAAATCTTAAAAAACCTAAAAATAACTGGAGCATGACCATTTGAAAAACGTGGTAGAGACCCACCCAAGGTACATTGCCACCAAGTTTGAAGTCAATTCTTCATAAAGTCCAAAATGTGAATTAGCATTAGAGTGCCCATTGACTTGCATAATAATCAATAATCAGGTGCACTTACCAATAAGTACCAAAATTGATAAAAAATCATTAAAAATCAGGAATCCACAGCAATGCCACTTAGTGAACATCTTTGTTTGACCCTTTCACAAGGAACATATGCACCAAGTTTCAGCTTAATCTGAGTGACGGTCCTGGAGAAGAGGTAAAAAATTGCAAAACACAAAAAATAATAAAAAATAGAAAAAAATTGCAGTGCCACCTGGTGAACAAATTAAGAACTAGGAGTCTCTAGGAATGTCCCTGAGTGATATCAAAGCAATAGGGTTAGCAGTTTTAAGAAGATTCCCCCCCCCCCACACACACACACATCAAACAAGAAAAGTTCATAAAAAAACTCAAAAACTCACTGGACAATGACCATTTGAACAAACCTGGCAGACACACTCAAGGTACATTGCCACAAAGTTTGAAGTCAATCAGAATGACAGTTTCAGAGAAGAAGTCAAAAATGTGAATTAGCATTGGATTGCCCATTGACTTACATAGTAATCAATAGAAAAGGTCCATTTACTGATAAATACCCAATTGAAAAAATTGTTAAAAATCAGGAATTCACAGCAGTGCCACCTAGTGAACAACTTTGATTGACCCTTCCACAAGGAACACATCCACAATGTTTCTGCTTAATCTGAGTGACGGTTCTGGAGAAGTCAAAAATAGCAAAAAAAACACAAAAACTCGTAATTCTTTTTTAAATTGCTGCACCACCTGGTGACCAAACTAAGAAGTAGGAGTCCCTGGGAGTGTTCCTATGTAATATCAAAGTAATTGGGTGAGCAGTTTGAGAGATGAAGATTTTTTAAAATTTGCCACAAAAACAACCAAAAATTTCATCAAGAATCCCAAAATCACTGGAGCATGACCATTTGGACAAACTTGGTAGAGACCAACCCAAGGTACATCCCCACCAAGGTTGAAGTAAATCTGGCTGACAGTTTTCCAGAAGTCAAAAATGTAAATTGTGGACGGACGCAGAATGGAAGACCATCCTATAAGCTCAGCTGACTGACAAGTCAGCTGAGCTAAAAAAAAAAACAAACAAACACACAGCAATTGCTTCAAAATCTCTTTTAACAGTTTTGATATTCAGGTGGCCACTATGTAGCAATAAAGTCTAGATATTATTTCATCAACTGTCAATGCAAGATGAGAAACGACTTGTGCACTGTCACCAACTTGTACCCTATGAGCATAAGTGGGCCCAATGATCTACATTGTATGAGTGAGCAAGATTACTTTTGTGCAAGTTTGAGCAACTGTAGCTCAAGGTACACAGAAAATACAAACTGGTTTGAGGTTTTTTTTTTTTTTTTTTTTTTCTTTTTGGAGATTTCTGCATGTGCTTTGGTTATGCTTGACTTTCGTGTAAGTACTTTCCAGGAGCAGATTTCACCAACCATTGACCTAACAAGCACTAAGTATCCTGACATTTGACTTTGCATAATGGCTTTTTTCATGTATTGCAACAGGCCATTTCATTTCCTAACTAAGTCCATCAACATGCAGTCCAGCTGTCACATTGGGGGGACAAGCACAACAGACATGACCACCAGCATATAGCAAACCTTTGAATCTATTTTCACCCTGTCAACATTGAATTATGACTGAGTTTAAAACTGGGTCAACAGCTTTTTTCTGTGTGGGTTGGATGTTTAGTGCCCTGGGACATGTTACCTCCATGGGTCTCATCAACAATTCCCATTCAAATTGTTGTTCATTTCTGTTGACATTTGAGCCCCAGTTTTGGGGGAAAGGGTTAAACAGTGAATGTTTACATCCATTTCTGTTATGCAACTTACATCTGTCACTTGCTAAGGGTTAATTTAACATTTAATTTTGACAAGAACCTAATACGGAGCACAAATGACATGAAAATAAACAAATATTTTGCATATTTTCAAAGCTATTTTTTTTTTTTTTTTTGTGAAAAGTACATTACATTGTTCAAAGTTTGTAGAAGTTGTAAGGCATCATCTAGACAGACACCATCTATGAATGAAAAAAAAATGCAAAAAAAAAAATGAAAGGCGGCTATGTGAGACCGACCTTCTTCTGCTAGAAACATGCTGAGCACACACTGGCCCTGGCTCACGATTGGCCCAGAAAAGCAAGACGGGAGACATTTGGTAATGTGGCTTGACATGCAAGGTTTCCAAGGTAATCTTCAAGTCGCACATGGAGCTTTTGATGGCTAACAAAGAGTCCATCACATCTGGATTTTGAAAGACTGGTGCCAAAATAAAACGACAGAAATTGTAAACTTTGAAGGATATTATGTCATCACATCCGCTGATACATCCATGTGTATCAACTGTCCATTTATCTTACATTCAGTACCCAACCTTTGATCTTTGTCTTCTGAATTGTGGGAGAACCATAACCACACTGGGAATTAAAATCTCTCTCAAGCTGTAGGGAAGAAAGCGATAAATTTTGACGAGGTCCAAGATTCTTATGGTCATTGTTTGTGTGTCTTACAACCAAATCAATCAAAATTCGTATTTTGATACAGAAACTTCTTCCATTTCAGATTGTGTCAAAAATTTAGGGCTAACCTCAGACTAATATAGCTACTCTATCACGCAGGCCGACATCTCAAACATCTTTTCCTGTTAAGAGCTTTACAGCAGACCAAACAGGTCAACATGTCAAGTACAACAGTGTTATAACTGGTCAACGGGTTTCAATACAATTAACAGCATGCCAGGTTCACAACCCAAATTCCTTTCTACATTTTTAGGGAGCGACGTGCCCCCTCACCCCCTTTTTTTTTTCTGTAATTGTTGGGACAAAATATGCCGATTGCTGAACTTACATGTAGACTACTAAACCAAATCTTTTGAAATATTCAAAGGTGATGCTATGGAAATGTGACACATATGGCCCTATCTCCGTAATTACTGACACTTTGGAAGCAATTAGGTCTCCAACCACAGTGAAGCTGTGAAAGCCCCCTTTGGCTGACCGCATTTAAATCTCTGTATACTGGGCATGCTTAACAATAATCTTGGGCGGACATTTGCCAAAAGATTTATAGATTCACAGTATGTCAACTGGGATGAAAGTGACTTTGCTGGATTTCTTTTTTTTTTTAACCACATTTGGGCCTCTGGGGCATAAAAAAAAAATCAAAACAGACACAAAAAGTACTTTCTTTTCTCTGACTTATGAGAAATAAAAATCTGAAAACCGAAATGAAGACTTTCATCCCAGGAATAGATCGGGCACTTCTTGTGTAGACGATGGGAAACTAGCTCAACTGCATCATAACCGTATACAGAGTAAGAACTGCTGCTTAGTTTCACAGTTGGTCCTGACAGGTGTGTTGACAGCGTGGAGTGAACTATTTAGTGAACTGCAGATTATCCTAGGGTTTGTGAAGACATGTAGCATGCTGAATCACATGGTTCCCTCATCTCTGTATCATACAACACAGTAAGGGACACCATCCCACAAATTTGTGCAGTTGTGCCACCACATGGAATTCCTCATTAAAAAAAAGCGTGGTTTTTTTTGTTTTGTTTTGTTTTGTTTTGTTTTTAGGAGACCATTATAGATCAAGCTGCATTGATGTTTGAGGCACAACAGTTTGGTTACTGTTCTCAAGGTGCTTTCACTATTTGAAAAAATAGCCTAATTTGGGACCCATAAAATTATATTTTTGTTGTAAGATTCTGGCAATTGAGATTCCACTATGACACGGTTGTGCGTGTATGCATGCATACAGGTACGCATATTCTTGCTTGGAACAAGGGAACAACAGTTGGGGACAAGTATTAAAAATGTGGGGTCAGTTTTCAAGCACATACAAAATACAATGGCTGTTCATGATACAAACAAATTGCATGGGAACATTATAAAGAGAAACTGTGCCTAAGTGGACTAACAGACTTACGCTCACATGATGCATGTATACTTTTACATTGACTAGAGAACTCCATTGTCAGTCAATGTTACAATGTTAAAAATCTTAAATATTTTTAAAACCATCTCTTGGCATTGTTGTGACTAGAGATGAGAGATAATCATAAAATCATCATCATATTACAAGCAAATAGCCACCTCATGAACAGTTTTAATTGTATCATCTGTGATAATGTTATTTTAAGTCTATTACAAATCACAAAAGCAGAAAATCTAAAATCCTACCCTACTTCTGAAATTACTCTCAAATCACCCATAAGAAAATAGCTTTCCGTAATGCATTACTTCTTATCACCTTCTCGTTTATGCAGACGTTTTCTCAGCAAAAAATTCACCGTTGCATTTCTTAGACTGACTTGCAACATAATCAGAATCTTTTCCGCATGGGCATCGATCTTAGAAACTTGGAAATCGCTCAGTTAAAACAAGGCCATTCCAGTTAAACTCTTCCCTCCTCCATTTTAGGCCACATGCTCAGTGATAGCAGCAGGGAGGGGGTAAATTACTTGAACAGCCTTCATCACTGACCATTCAATTTCCACTTCCATGCAAATATGCATCACATTAAAATTTCTAAAACTGGATAGTATTCTCACAAAAATATTTCTGCTGTTGCATTTTGCTTCATGAACCCCAAAAATATACAATAAAAGCACTCGATACTATAATGGACATCAATACCACTTGAACCCCTCTTTAAAGTTCATAGCAACATCAAATCTAAATCTTAAATGTAGAGGGGAAATGTATCTATTTCTGCAGAAATATAAAAGTTGTCATTTTAATTGTGCAAACAAGAGATTCCTTTAGACTTGCACAGGATCTACACAACAATATCCTACATATGGCATTCACTACCTTTTTAATAGGGGCAGGGGTGGTCTGGTAATTGCTGGTCCCTTAAGCCACACAATTCAATGAATGCTCCCTGCCCTTGTCACCACAAAGCATTGTGGCCCTATTTTGCAATTAATTTCTCCGCTACACCCATTACAGCACATTCAATGTATAAAATGCTTCTACTCTTCACTTGAATTGTACGAAAATTTTTGGCATGATGCCCAAGCTTAAGTACTTTAACACTAGGATGGCTTTGAGCACCGATCATTAAACTTCAGTTGCTATCGATCATTCCATGAATGTCTGACCGACAGCCATTAGCAGCCACTGGTTTCTCTTCCAACTGAACAACTTGCAAATGAACATTTACTAATCTTTGATTTCAAGAAAAGCTGTACTTTCCTTATTTGACACTTAAATATATAACTCAGCTGCTTCACATCTGACATAATCATTAAGTTATCATGAATATGTAAGGTATAAAGCTCATTATCCATCAAGAAAATGCCACCTGAGTTTTGGTTTGAATGGTAATCTTCTTGAAAGGAAAAACTTCGTACTCAAATGTAACCGAAACTTGCATCCATTCTGCCCTTTATTGTTATTACATTTGAAGAAAGCGAAACTTCAGAATGTAGATTTTTAAAATTTCCTTTTTTTTTAGCCAGGAGGAGATAATTTATGCCACACATTCAAAATAAATCAAATTACCAAAAGTGTTTCCATGGAACTTGGTCAAGTCTTATTCAATGACAAATTCAGATCTGAATATTTACCCATTTAACATAAAACTCACTTGATGAAAGCAAGCACAGTCAATTACCCTGACCCCTTTGTTTAACTTCCAACAGTCATTCCCACATTCCTGACTTGAAAATCATATCAACGTCTTCACACATTCGCACAAAAATGTTTGGCTTCATCAGATTTCACAATACTGCAACAGTTTTGAAAATGCTCCTGTATAGGCATGTGTTGGTATGTATTACTAAGTATTATATAGTTCACAATTTGACCTTTTTTTTGAAAACTTTGAGTCCTCCCCAGTCTAACAACATAAACACAACATAACAAAATGCTTAGCGTGCACAAACGGCAGGACCTCACAAGACATTATGCCATGACCAAATATGGCGGGACAAGATCACATGACATGCCATGACCAAATATGGCGGGACAAGATCACATGACAAACTATAGAATTGTTCACATCACTGACGCAGAGCAGTATCACAGTCCACGAGCGTACATCAGTGCCTCCTTGTGTCTTTTCCACTTTGCAATTTGTTAGCCCTCCTTTTTTTTTTAATTTTTGTTTTCTAATATGTCCATGTGCGTAGAACGCAAACTCACATAGCCTCACCTCATCTACATGTAGTTTCTTACCGACCATCAACTCATCACAACAGTGACCAGCTGTGATTAGCCATTCTTTTCTGGTTGTTCCATGAGTCATGCTGAAGATTGGCTCATACATTCGATGAATCATACCGGAATGGAGTCAGTTGTTTCCCTCGTGGGGACATCCCTCGTGCACGTACTGCTTTTCCTATTGACGATCCTGCTTCTAGAATTGTGTTTCCGCTTTCACTCACCCCAATGGTAATTCCTGCATCGTGTTTGCCCATAGGAGAATGTTCTCGCAGTGACCCTCGCTGAGGTAGTGAGGTGGTTCTTCGAGCGGCTTTCTTGCTTCCTTGTTTGGCTTGACCAGGCAAACTGAAACAGCTCTTCCGAAGAAACATGCGAGCATTTCCAATGGCTGCACGGGATCCCCCGTGCGAGGTCAGGTCATTAAGGTGAGCGGCATAGCCCTCTGACAGAATCTACAAACATAAACATGATACAGTTCAATGACACAATGTTATTTCAGCCTTTTTTTTATTATCATTTTTTAATTTTTGACTTATACTTGGCTCCAGCAACTACTTTAACCCCTTGTGCCATGAGTTAAGATGCAGTCAACAGCTTTTCTTCATGTAGGCTGGGTGCTGGGTGCTGGGTACCCAACTCTCATCAAGGAAGCCTGTTGACCTGGTCATGTGATCTTGATGCGTCTCAGTTACAATTCCCACTCAAGTTGTTTTCCATTACTGTTGGAATTAGTCAAACATAGTGAAGCAGACGACATCTGACCACCAGCCGATTCTGGCTGAACGGAAAGGTAAAACAGAAACCTGCCATACAAAAATGAAATATCAGCCTTGGTCAGGCTAGTACGATCTCCCCCAGAAACACTGTGACCGTGCAGACCTTAATTCATTTCCTGATCAGTAACTTTTTTACTCTTATTATTTATAAGGAAGATGACTGGTCAGAATGGAATGAGTAAATATCACACACAATTTATCAGAACTAGGACACTCTGCTTGATAACTACAATCCATAGACTTAACAAGTTTTTGTGTGTTTTTTTTTTTAACTAAATCTGGCTGTAAAATATCCACTGGATCAAACATGTGGCTACATTGTTAGCTGAGTCTCCACATTTAATTAATTACAGAGTAGTTTTATGCTTCATGTTCAGTGGCCCTGTCTAGTGTGACCAGTCCAATCAGAGACTCCTGGCTTTATTCATGTTCAGTGGCCCTGTCTTGTGTGACCAATCCAATCAGAGACCTCCTGGCTTTATCCATGTTCAGTGGCCCTGTCTTGTGTGACCAATCCAATCAGAGACCTCTTGGCTTTATTCATGTTCAGTCGGCCTGTCTTATGTGACCAATCCAATCAGAGACCAACTGGCTTCAAGGACCACCTTTTCAAAATGTTTACTCAGTATTTTTCATGTTATTTAAACTTCCTATCACAGACCATCTCTCATTTCTACGTGATCTTTGAAGACAGGTTTCACTATATATACGGTGACCACATTCAGCCTTGTGCTTGTGTGAGCAAACAAAGGCAATTGCACTGTGCAGCAGTCAACAAGAGTCCCGGCTCCCTTGCAGGTCAATGGTATCCATAGTTCTTGCATTATAAGAAATATGGCCAGGGTCAAGTATTTTCTATGATGAAGTGTAAGGAGGTCAAGGGTCAAAGGTTAAAAGTCAAAGGTCAAGGGGACCTGATTTTAATACAGGACACACTGCTATCTCAAGAGGTCTGCACACATTAAGCTTGTTATCCATAAGTTCATCTATTACAGGACACCTATCCCTCCTCTGAGAGACCCCGCCAATGAGAGACCACCACTCCCTCCAATGAGAGAGCACCACTCTCTCCAATAAGAAACTACCGCTCCCTCCACTGAGAGACTACCGTTCTTTATGACTACATTTTTTAGGTCCCAAGTGCTGTCTTTTCCATATTATGTGCGTTCCAGTAGGGGACCGATAACCCATTACATTCTCACCTGAGCCTCTTTCTGGTGTTTTTTGGATGCCTTGCCCACTATATAGGTATTGGCCGGGTCCACTCCGACTGCCTGATAAACTGATATGTCTTTACTTGAGCCGTATGCAGCATGAAGCTTTATCTCGGCCTGTTAATAGAAATGACAACATGATACAGTTGTATGTGTACCTGCCCTATGTGGCCACTATCAGCAGAGCTCACCGGCTCTTTGCTGTCAAAAATCTTAGGACACAAAAGCCAACTTGATAATTTACCTGCAGTGAAAGGCTATCTGCTCTATGTGGCCATTTTTTCCCGACCGAATGAGTGACCGCATACAGCAGGCTATACTGCACTTTAATATCACATTTTTTGGCAGCATATTCAAACATTAGATTGAAATATTTCAAATTAAATACTGATGTAATTATCAAATGACATTTTGGGAACATTCTATAATTTTCAAAAAGCTATTAGACACACGACTTTTCAGGATTTTACTCTCTGTAGACATGACAAAAAGC
Source organism: Hermodice carunculata (assembly GCA_964020975.1). Taxonomy (NCBI): domain Eukaryota; kingdom Metazoa; phylum Annelida; class Polychaeta; order Eunicida; family Amphinomidae; genus Hermodice; species Hermodice carunculata. Next base: position 45,962,364 of record OZ026620.1, on the reverse strand, counting down.
AATCAACTTTACAGATCCCTTGAAGTTAAATATTTATAGTCATGTTTTCCCAAAATCATATTTAAGAATCTTTATTTTTCATATCATGAGGCAAAAGTAACTATGAGGATTAAAATGAATCATCAGCTGCTTCATAAACTTAATACAGGGCCAGCTGGGGAACATCCATATGCAAAATCAACACATGCCATGCAAAACTTTTGAGAAGAAGTTGAAAATGTATAGAGTCTAACGGACAGGCAGATACAAACAGATTTATATATTCAGCTCTGCTGACTGGAGTGAGTAGAGCTAAAGATGAATGGTTAATGGAATCAATCTTGTTTCTTAAAATGTTATAGCCTTGCCTCTAGCAGGACCAATCTGGATGTACTTTCAAGTCCAGATAGCATGAAAACCAGAATACAGAAAGTGGGGTCTGTTGAGCAGGCAACACTGTAAGTGACCTTATGGCATAACACATTCCATAATATGGTCACAGGCCTTGGTCAGTGGGCTGCCACTGCCTGGCAAGTCATGCTGCAGCTGCAGCATGACTTGCCAGGCAGTACCAGGCAGTGCCAGAACCACTGACTTAAGACTATAGGCATATTGGTACTTGAACAAAAGCTCTTTTCATGAAGAATTTAAATATGCAATTGTCGTCTCAAGCCAAGGTAAATACACGGGAAAATCCGGGACTGGCATGGAATGAGTGAAACCAGACTCACCTCTGAGACAAGTGCTCTTAGATAGTTGGCTTTCTGCCTCAGTGGGTCTGCAGAAAGTCCGTCCATGAAGGCGACCATGCCGTGGGGGAAGTTGTGCTGTGCCAGCCAGGCCACCACCTTCTTTTGTTGCATGTCTGGGCGAGCTGTGATGTACAGGATGAGGTATCCAAGCTCCTGCCAGTGTCTGTGAATGGCCATGGTAATGAGACTGGTCAACATTGGCAGTTCCCTGCTACACATCTCAATACACCTTTTTTTTTGGGGGGGGGGGGGAGGAGGAGAGCAGCATTGTTGGAGTGTATGTGAAAGAAATCTTGAATAAACTGATTAGTTTTGAGGCTTACGAAACAAAATATGTGATGCAATATCTGCATCTTCTAACTGTTGCTTATTTCAGATGAGTTCTTGCATTCACATATGTTCTTATCCTCATGCTACACCCAAGGCATCGAGGAAATTTTCACAAAATTACACTCAAGTTCAGACCTACACTTTAACTATTACATCATTATCTTTACTTAAGTTATAGTAAAGGCTCAATGTTTACATTATTTCTGCATTTTTAAAGTCCAAAAATTTGGAGGGGCACTTAAGGTGACAGGGGCCTTTAAACGCAGAATACAACAATATATTGATAAAATGGTAAACAGAAGACAGGTACACTCTTAACAAATAGATTATTTCATACAACATTGGCTTGCTATTTATTCAAAGCAGATCAAATCGTATACATGTATATGGAGCTTGCCATGTTTAGCTGGCAACACAATGCATGATGGGGAAAAAAATGAAAACAGACCTGACAACATCAACAGCTCCAGCACGAACTTTGGGGTCCTTGCCCATTATGGACACACTCGCTGTGAATGAGCCGTCAATGCTGAACACCACACACTCTGTTTTGGGGGGCAGCACAGTCAAGTAGCAGTCGCACGATGTGTGGTCCCCTCTGGTGAGTAAAATTACAACTGCATGTTGTTATCGGTTCATCTTTTACTTTCCTGTACACGTGATGTATATGAGGGCCACCTCATAAATATTACATAGTATCATAACAGTTCAAGACTCATGAAGTGTATATATATATATTTATATATTTATATATTTATATATAGACATATAGACATACAGACAAACAGACAGACAGACAGATACATGTAGATAGATAGATAGATAGATAGATAGATAGATAGATAGATAGATAGATAGATAGATAGATAGATAGATAGATAGATAGATAGATAGATAGATAGATAGATAGATAGATAGATAGATAGATAGATAGATAGATAGATAGATAGATAGATAGATAGATAGATAGATAGATAGATAGATAGATAGATAGATAGATAGATAGCATCATTTTTGCACATTTAAAGAACCACTGTCTCAAAAGTAATTGGGACTGCAAAACTACAAATCTGGCTGCTGCGTTGGTTCTGGGGGTGGTACCATTCCTCTAGTGGTCAGAAGGTTGCATTCGTCCAGGTGAGCCCTGGTCAAAATTTTATATTTTCACCAGGGTGATCGTCACTGACTGTAGCAGGTTTCAATGGACAAGCCATCTATTTGGGGATTGCTCAACTGGGCAATGAACGGTCATACTGTGCTCAGCTTTTGCACAGAAGTAAAATAAAACTCTCAAAGGTAAAGCACATTTTGTTAACAATACTTCTTTTTTTTTGTAAATACAAAACCTGAAACCTGTGGCAGGTCTAAAAGATATTGTGATAATGTAACATTTAAAGCACTGTCACTGTTATTCCTGTGACAGTACTATGTATACCCCATTCTGCTGGGAAGGGGGGGGGGGAGTCATTCATGTCAGAAACAAGAGCTAAATCAAATACCAGACAGAGGTGCTCCTGGTATGTTTTTTTTTAAACTCTCTTCCACAAAACTGTACTGGGTGGCCTTGTCTTTTTTTGTACATCTATAGCCAAAAAGTCTGTTTAGTTCTCAAAAGCAACACTCCTAACTTTTAGTGCTTAATTGCCTGGATATTCTGCAACCTGGCATGATTTTTACACACTTTGACTATTTGATACTCACATTGAATGGAAAAGTACACAATCAGATAAGGGCCCACTTCTGAGTCTTCTCAAGAGAAGTCATGCATGATATATGGTTACTGATATTAAGATCTGATATCCGGGTTCCATTTACAGGCTACTGATAGAAACAGCTTAACCTCTCCCCCCTTGAATTGACACTTAAGTCGACAACTTCCTTGGCATGAGTTGGGCACCAAGTGCCCAACCCATGCCAAGGAGAGTTGTTGACCTGAGGCATGTGATCTTGATAGGGCTCATCTACAATTCTCATGTCAAAACTATTTTCCATTACTGTTCAAATTAGTTGAAAACACTGACGCAGACGACATTTGACCCCCAGCCGGTTTTGGCCGGTTAACAGGGGAAAGGGTTACTGGATGTATGCACACTACATGGCCTGGAACATATCCATACCAACCCTATACAATATACTTTGATATTTCTTCCCCTACAGAGAAGGTCTAGGAAAAGAGTCCAGAGACACCACTCAAATGTACATGCTTCCTGCATTCATGTACATGTAATCAACCAACTATCTCCGTTACACATACATACACTGTGAATAGGGTGGAAACCTTCGCCAGGAATAGAAGCCGGATCTATGTCCACCATTAAAATAGCTTTGAAGTTGAACCTTGACAATCAACAGTTCGATTTTTGTGCTAAGCCAGCTAGGGCAAAAAAATTTAGTTCAAACTCAAAATGATTTACCATCGGCTGATCTTAAATGACACTCAAAGAAACCATGGCTACAAACAGACACATCAATAAGTGGGGTGAAGACGGGCTGAGTCAATGAATATTATACTGACATTAACACATTGAAGTCTGGGCAATTTACAGGGCTCATGTACCTTGTGTCTGGTGATTTTTGGCAAAATTCAGAATGTTGGACCCAATTAATTTCTAGCTATACTATTGCCTCCTTTTGAAAACTACATAATTATCTACATTTTAATTGGACCTAGTACATTTGGGTTACACCTCTAGCACATTGACAGATTAGTCAATATGTTTTTAGGATTTTTATCTCAAACTAAAGGATGTTTGCTCAGTTTATCACAGTTTGTGACTCAGAAAGGCACAGCAAGGACCCTGGATGCAAGGTAAGTTGGTGCAAGCCCTTACTGATCAAGGACTCTGACTGCAAAGTGTTAAACAAATCTGACAGTAACTGTTACCCTTTCACTCTCAAGCCCATATTCTGTCTTAAAAATCTATCTCTTTAGTAAAGACATCAACCATCATTTCAGAAAATTTTCTTGGAAAATTACTGATTGTAATAATAAGAGACTAAGGGATTCTCCCCAATGGTAATGACCATCCACAGATAATAGTGTCAACCACATTCAAAATGTCTGACTCACACTGCAGTGAGTCCAGGCCTTTTGTCCCTTTCTGCACCATGGTTTGGTAACTCTTTAAGTGCCAACAACAACTCAAGTCAAACTACTTCAATCAGATTCCTTGTAAACACACGTTTCATTCAAGTACCAGCATGTCCCCAAAGCATGCCAAGGAAAGCTGTTGACTTAGTCTAACTATGGCACTGGAAGAGTGAATAAAGTGGACAGCTGAGGTCACATTTAGCCTTGGAGGATCCAGTTACAGTGAAACCTCCCTATACCAAACATCCTTGGGACCGGAAAAAAGTGTTCAGTGTAGTGAGGTGTTCAGTATAGGGAGGTTTGTTAGCATTGAAAGTGTATGGGACCGAGAACTGGTGTTCAGTATAGAGGTGTTCGGTATATGGAGGTGTTCGCTAAGAGAGGTTTTACTGTACTTATTCTAATATAGATCAATGCAGCGAGAATATACGCTGTCAAACTTAAAGAAACATAAAGCCACACTATTTTAAACTACATGTATTTACCCTTAAGTCTGCAGTGCACTTACAGATTCTGTGCTGAATATGTGGGTACATAACAGTTGGTGAGTCAATTTAGTTATTGCTTTTTATGAGTTGTCATTAAGTTTCTTGCAAAACTATCAGCTCACAATTTCTAACCTAGCATTTTCTCAGTGGCAATACTTAAAACACACCTGCCAAGTTTCCAAAATAGTTAAATGGTTTTTGTGAAAAATAGTAATATTTGCTATTCTTATATATTAATATTTACAGAAAACCTGTTCTTAAAAATTGCAATATTTTACTATTTTCATCAAATTTTACAATATGATGTGCAAATTTTACCTCAAAATAGTAATTATTACTTCTAAATGGTATAACTTATCAGATATGCTTAAAAGCTACCAAACAATTCATCTAATTGTATACATAGTACATGTAAATACTCTCTGACAGGCACATGACAATTTTCAGTTTGCAACAAAGGTACTTCATAAATTATATGATTTTTTCCATGAGCAGCAGGGACTCGAATGGCTGTCATTTGATTTAAGACTCATTTTTGATGTTTCATCCTTCACAGGCTTCCAGTATCTCATGCTTGAAACATAAGCCACAAAGTACATATACCCATAATATACTAAAAAAAATTATATATTATATTCTGAAGATTACAAATTTCAAACAGCAAAATTACTTGGAACTAAAGGTGCATGTTCAGATTCTACATGTCTCCATCATTTTCATGAGAATATCTATGTTTATTTTAAACATGTGTTTTCAACATTCATGAACTTGTTTTTTGGTTTTTTGTTTTTTTTTTTCATTTACAGAAAAGAAAACAATTCCATCCAGGGAATCATCCTTCACATTTTGTCTAATACTGTATCAAATTCTTGCAGAGATACAGCTTCAAAAAAATGCCAGTATCTCCTTCTGAAAGAAAATTCAGACTGCCTTTGGCACAGCAATACTGTGAGCTAGCAATATGCAAACTAACAAATCTGAATGCTGAGCTGCTGCTAGACATACTTACCCTTCTTTTGTGATCACACAAGAAAATTAATTTAACAAATGTTCAAGAGCCCATGCTCAAAATTTTCATTTGATGAAATTGACAGAAATGCAACAAATGTAATTTTTTTGCCAGAAATAGAAATGCACATTGCCACTTTTATTATCAAAGTAACTGTCTAACAATGTCACAGTCTGATGCCCTTTTGGTCAATGCCAATTCAGCAGACTTTTTGATTTAACAGACTTGCTGCCTATCTCTGCCCAAAAAAATTCATAGAGAAATTAGTTGAGTTCTTGTCAGCAAAGATAACAATATGTTTGCCACGAATCTGCTGTGATTGTGACGTCGGTAATCATGACTTGAACTGGCAAAAAATTTCATACAGGATTTCTATATTCACTTGGCATTTTCAGGAAAAGTACTTATTCTCGGAATATTGTTGAGTATAGTAACTTATTAGCTAAGTTGTCTGGACCTTTAAAACTCTGCTGTGACAGGACACCACATGCTTTACAATAAATATGGGTGATTTTTTTTTAAATCAGTTTCCTCTATGATGCTGACAATGTACAATGTATCAACTTAGAAAGGAAAGAGAGAGAGCAGTTCTCTATTGCAACAAATTTAAACAGGTCATCTTCCATAATCTGACCAGTGACCAGAAAGGCGTAAAACTGTCTAAAACTTGGGCATGTCAGATCCACTATTATGTAAGGTGGTAGCCCCTGCCTCCTGTGTTACATGACATTGTTTGCCAATGCATGAAGTAGACTTTGTTTATCCCCCAAGTGTACCCACATGCTACAGGTCTTGAACCAGTAACCCCTCAAGGTCGGGTCAACTGATCCACAAATTTTGATCGAGTACTGAGTACTGTTGCTGTGTCTATTGGATGTTAATATCACAGGAGCAGAGCATCCCAAATTAAGTCCCATCATCATTTTGGATAGGAATATACTTATCAACTGTGAGTTTTAGAAAGGCACTGCTACTCTAGAAATATTTTAAATCATTTGATAACTTTGTGTATTTTTGGAGACATATTTGGCGCGGCATGGTCAATCATGGAGGTAAGGTACACAAATGCACCTGTAAAAAAAAATCTAATCACATGACCCCCATATTCTTGGTTTTAACTTGCTGCTACCGCTATAAACTTGAAGTAGAATGCAAAGGAAACTGTGGTTTTATGTTTCAAATAGGAGAAATAAGCCTGCGAATGTCGCTATTTTAACATGTAAATGCATTAGGCCTAGGTTACTGGTCCAAGACCTGCAGGTGGATACAGTGTGGTAACATGACTGCAATGCCACCTGCAGGCAACATGCTCCTTTATGCTGTAAGCAATGAACAGATAAGCTAGATATTGACAGACAGAAGCTGTTCAAATATTCAGACAAGTTTAGCCCCAATTGGAAAGCTTCAATGGCCAGTGTACAAGTGGTCCCTGCAAGAGCAGGCTGAAGGTGTGTACTCATCCCAGGACCACTGACTACATGAACAAGCTTTGTTGCTCCCCCTAGAGACAAACCCTAAAGGCACAGCAAGACTGGATCCTGTCCACAACATGCTGCTGGACTAAAGCCTTTCAAGGAGACACATGGTAAGGCAGAGCAAGACACGATCCAGTCTACAACATGCTACTGGATTGAAGCCTTTGAAGCAGACACATGGTACCCATCATACGTATTTCAAGGAAACATGTAGTACCCACCACCACCTCAGTGCATAGGAGTTAGTTTTGTCAGCACCCACACACGAGAGCCCCATTGCTGTGAAAAAGTGAAGCAACTTCTGCCAGAGAACGGCCTGATTAATGGATAGCTGTGTAACAATGATGAGGACTACAAGGAAACTTGCAATCTACAACACTTGCCCATGGGATTGGGAAAGCTGCCCCAAGACACAAAAGGAGTCAAGATAACCACATGTAGCTTCACCTGGTTCTTGTGATACAGCAAACAATGACCTTCATACACCCATTGTAACAGGGCAATCACAGCTAAGCTGTCGTACCTCACACACGTGTACATGGTTATATTTTATGTTCGGAACGAGCGGGACTTGAACCTGCAACCTTTGGCACCAGTCGCCTATGCTGATCAAGCCAAGACCTAGGAGTGAAGTGTATGGTTACAGAGCTTACAACAGTAAGATATGCTACCCTAAGCAACTCTACACTTACCTAGGCCCCTGAAGGGCAAGAGAAATCCAAGAGCAGGAACCAATGAGATACGGGAGTCATGCATGAAATCCCCTGGTGGTGAAAACAACTTGAATAATCCGAGTGCCAGACGCCAAGGCCAAGAGTGTCAAAGTCTGGATATGTCAAACACTATGTTGTAGGAGTGAAGTTGACCAGCAAGGGGTGAATATAATGGATCAAAACACTTACCTAACCACCATCTTGACTGGATACATTCCTTGACTAAGTTTCTTTTCTGGAGGAATGTTAAAGACTAACCGAGCATTACTGTCGGTCACTTCTGTTCCAAAATAAACCCACTCTCCATCTGGTGGTTTTACCATGATATGGACATCAACCTAAACAAAAATAGGAAATAAAAAAGGAGCGATCATAGTTTATAATTTTATGTGTATTTGGCTGAATACACAACCCAATACACAAATTCTTGCAGGTTAGAGATGTGTATTTCCATAAGATTCTACGTGAAATAAAGTCACATTCAAAAGGTTGAAAAGTTAAAAAGACATCACCAAGACCTGTCTGCACATTTGCCAATTCATCAAATGCTATCTTATCAACAATTTGGCTAAAGAAATTAATAAATGGCTAATTTATTTCAATATCATTTATTGTAGGGCATGTCTGAATTTGTATAAATATTTACTTTTCTTTTCCCACCTTGTGGATGAATTTCTAAGTCTAAATCAGTCCCTGCATCATATAAAGCTTTCAACAAGGAAAGAGAACTCCTGTGAAATTCCGATTTGTGTTGTTTGCAATTTTTAATACCAAATTAAATGCACAACACAAAATGTTAAAATATGACAAACATATAACAATAAAGCTTTATATATAAATGCAAGAAAATAAACTGTGGTAATAGCCATTTTCCAACAGTACATGTAATCAATATCTTAGGTAGCTTCTTTCTTTTCTATTTTTTTTTTTTAAAGTAAAAGTTGTACCAGACTCACCTTCTCCCCAGTTAAGGAGACCATATCAAGAGGTCCATACATGAAGCGTGCCGTCAGTATCTGAGGCCTGTCCTCCAGCATAATGGTGTCATTGGCACGGTGATTAGGAGCCACATTCTGAAGGCAAACAGTAAGGGGTTAAACTCCCTGTCCCTACACACAGACTACTGGTCCATGAACAGCTTTCATCTGCACCCCCATCACATACATGTATAATCATACATTCTATGGTACAGTAGTCCCTCCTTTAAGAAACCGCCCCTAGTGCCACCCAATAGGCAATCACATAAAGCAGGTGGTCCCTCAAAGGAGGTATAAATGACATGAAAAGTACAACAGAAAGACCTGACAACTGTGGTCTCTCAAAGGAGGTGGTCTCCCAAAGGAGTGGTCTTCCAAAGGAGGGACTACTGTACAGTTATATGTAAGTGTTTTGTGAAAGCGCACAATACAAAGAAAGGGGTGGCCTGCAAAGCAGACTCTGTTTTTTATGTTCTGATGTTTATGTACAGACCTCCATTGCAGACAAAGAAAAGGGATGAAGTGCATGAAATTTTGACTTGTGGCCAGCTGTCTTCAGCAATAAAGTCATGACAATCAAATTCATCATGTTATAAAGTGAATGTTTCACACCTTTTGTACTTATCACAAAACTGTGCACATCTGAATTACCATCATAATGATTCCCAATTCAAATTTCTCCGAACTCTTTCAGTGACAATCATGTCTAAAGTCGATTTACTAAGTCAAACTAGTCTGAATTATCATTATGGTCACATATGCATATTCCTCATAAAAAGACCTTTCATTCAAGTACCAGTAAGCCTATAATTCCAGAGAGAATATCCCAGGTCAACAGCTTTTCTTGGTGTGCATTGGGCGCAACGTGCCCAATGCACACTGGGAAAAGCTGTTGACTCCGTCCAAAATTTGGCACTGAAAGAGTTAAAAAGACCTTCATTCAAGAACCTGAATCTCTAGATATCCAAAGAGAAGAACAGTCCATGTCAACAGCTTTTCTCTGTATGCTATAGGCACATTGCATCCAAAGTGTCCTGAGCCAAGCTATTGATTCCACCTTCAACTTACCCTTGAAAGGGGTTAATTATGGAACACATTATAGACACACACATTCCATGGAGGACATTCACACATCTACACAGGATCCATGACCTTGACCTGGTCAGAGCATTCAATCTTGATCATGGAACTTGCAGATATTTCATTTTTCAATGGTGTGCACGGCTTGCCCATAAAATGAATGAAGAGTGATCATGTATGTATAACCCTCTCCCCTTCAAACCGCCCAAAACCAGCTGGTGGTCAAATGTCATCTGCTTCAGTGTTTTCAACTAATTTCAGCAATAATGAAAAACAATTTGACTGAGAATTGTACAAGATCACATGCCCCAGGTCAACAGCTGTCCTTGGCATGGGTTGGGCAGTTAGTGCCCAATGCATGCCAAGGACAGTTGTTGATTCAGTCTTAATTCATATGGGAAAGGGTTTATGTGTTCTTCCCCATACACATGTGTATTTGTATTTAAGTGAAAGGGTTAATGTGTTCTTCCCCATACACATGTGTATTTGTATTTAAGTGAAAGGGTTAATGTGTTCTTCCCCATACACATGTGTATTTGTATTTAAGTGAAAGGGTTAATGTGTTCTTCCCCATACACATGTGTATTTGTATTTAAGTGTCATAAATGGATATTTTATGTTCGGAACAAGCGGGACTCGAACCTACAACCTTTGGCAGCAGTCCCCTAGCTGAAATGGGAAACACACATATCCCCTCAACCAAATCCCCATTCTTAAAAAAAAAGAATGGTTCAATGGAGGTAGTTATGTGCGAGTGCCATATCAAAACTGTAATGCAGTATATTTACTGAGTCGGCATTTATTTCCAAAATCGGGGACTTAAATCTGCCAGCATTAAAGAAATGCTGAAAATATATATTTTACGTTCGGAACGAGCGAGTGGGACTCGAACCTGCAACCTTTGGCACCAGTCACCTAGCTGAAATGGGAAACGCACATATCCACTCGACCAAATCCCCATTCTTAAAAAAAGAAAGGATGCTTCGATGGAGGTAGTTATGTGCGAGTGCCATATCAACACGGTTATGCAGTATATTTACTGAGTCGGCATTTCCAAAATCGGGGACTTAAATCCACCAGCATTACAGAAATGCCGAAAATATATAATTTATGTTCGGAACGAGTGGGACTCGAACCTGCAACCTTTGCATCTCATTAAGATCCTGCAGCCTGAAGACAGAAAGTACCAGAGAAATATTTTTACAACATGGTATTCCTTTCTTTTTACCCAGGTTATCAACAAATTTATAAATAACAGATGAAGGCTCAGGATTAATGATAAAACATGGCCTTTTGTCAATGCACTCATAGTGGGGTTGTACATTATATCTCGAAAAACTTCTCTTTGCGAGACCACACATAGGATATCACTAACTTGTGGTCTCTCAAAACAGATGGTCTCCAGTAAGAGGTATAAATGATATGAAAATAGCAAGGTATCTCCAGATTCAGTCTTTCAAAACAAGGTAGTCTCTCTGGAATGGTCTTTGAAGTCTGGGACCACTGCACTATGCAATATCCTGCCCACAAAATTAATTTGCCACCAGGTGGCAGCAAATGCAGTTGCCAAACTTGCTTTCCCAAGCTAGTGGTATCCATTAATTAAAAAGCCAACAGCCAAAAAAAGTGACATGACCAAAAAGATTTTGTAACAAATACGAAATTGTGTACTTATTAATTAATTTCACAATGCATTCAGCTACAAAACACATGAATCATGATGTTTGAACTTGAGTTATTTGAAATTATGAACAATAAGAGACAGAATTTTGCTTCTGGCATTTGGCTAAGCCAAACTGGCTTCAGCTGTGAAATTTCTTGCACCAACCTAGCTTTCCTTCAGGACCTATGGTGGACCGTATGTGTACAGGATACCAAGGCTAGCCCTATGATTATATCAAACCACCAACATAATCTAGAATCTGGGAGCACACGACACCCTCAACCCTGTCCTGAATGCAACAATTTTCTCATCAAACGCTCATATACTCAACACATTGCCCCTAAGCATTCATGCAAGTGGGATCCCGGGCAAATCAGAACAGCAACAAACACAACTGAACACACAATCACAGACTCCTGGAAGTATATCCCAGTCCATCTGTACCCAGTATGACCCAAAAGTTGACTTAGTGACCTACTTATGCTACGACACCTCCTTGGACACTTGATACATGTGGAGAAAGTTTTATAAAACTAAGAAAATGAAGAAAATTATATGCTATTTATGAATGTATGGAGAACACATAAACACAAGGAAAAAAAACATTGACCATCAATATGCCACACATAAACCTAATGCTTCTTTTGGGAAGCTACATTCTCCGCCAGGTGAAAGCCATTTCACATTTGAAATTTAATCTTTCCCCTTTAACCCTTTCCCGCTCAAACTGCCCAAACGCGCCTCAGTTGTAAATTGTCCTCGGCCCTTCACATTTTTACTTAAAATTCTTATTACCAGAAAACTTTTTGGCCGAGATTAATATGTAAGACCATTCATGATAGTAGTAGTATGCCCTAGGTCAAAAGCTTTCCTTGGCGCAGGTCGGGTGCAATGTGACCAACCCATACCAAGGAAACCTATCGACTCAGTCGACCTCTGACCAGGAATTTAAACATATGAAGTTAAATCTTTCCCCTTTAATGTGGCCAAAACCAGCTAGTGCAAAAAAAAGTACTCCAGTTTTAAATGTTTTTTTTCCCTGATTTCAAAAGTAATAATAAACAATTTGAATGAGAATTGTAGAGCAGACCTACCCAGTTAACACGCCCTAGAGCAACAGCTTTCCTTGGCACGGCTTTGATGCTCAACACCAAATCCATGCCAAGGAAAGCTGTTGACTCAGTCAAAATATCCACTCTTAATTTAAGGGGAAAGTGTTGATGAAGGTTACATGGGAAATTTCCTTATAGACAATTCCAGTGTTATTTGTTTGGGATCTTTACCTTTTGTTGTTCATTCACTCTATACCACAATGACATCAGTTTGTTGACAAGCATGACAATATTTGATCCAAAATGCGTCTTATGGTAATAAAACAGAAATTTCAAAAACAGGCAAATTAATTAAAGTCCTACAGCAAAATTAGTACATTTATTTTGTGTATAAATGTATTTATAGCCTCTGGTGCACCATTTGCATTTCATAAATTTAACTGCTACAAAGAGGCAAACTAAACTTGTGTCTTTCTTTGGACCCATACTATGACCAGTAACATTTCACACAAACTGATGCAAAACACATTTGGACAGGTCAACACATACATTCCAAATAAAAAATAATTATAATAATAAACAAATAGATAAATTTTAAGCTTATTTATCTCCAATAAAAAGTGACACTGACAATGGGGAGGTGGGTTTTCAAACGGTGACATTCTCCATTTCCTACCCCAGTCTCATCTACAAACCCCAAACTGTGCCCCATACCCCATACTCTGTCCTACTTATTTAGGTGTAAGGCCACATTAACTCACAAATATCTGAAACAAACAAATCAAAACAAAATTTAAAGATATTTTACATACTAGCACAAAATACTAAGAAATGATAGAGCACAAATACATATAAAGCAGTATATAAAATAGACAATTGGTCCATAGGACTAAGCTAACTATATTTTGATGTCAACCAAATTATGCAATTAACCCTTGAAGTGCTGTTTCAAGATTGAGTCAACAGCTTTCCTCGTGCTCATTGCGCGCAAAGTGTCCTGAGAAAAAGCTGTTGACTAAGACCACTTTTTGCTTTAGACTTGGCTTGCTGGTATTTGAATGAAAGGTATCTTCATAACGAATTTGAATCTTTTAACCATAATATGTTTAACGGTAATCAGAAAACAACTATAGCCGTGATTAGCAATTTAAGAGTTAAGGTGACCAGGATGTCAAGCAGAACAAGAGGTCTATGTTAGCAGTGTTCATACTTAGCTGACCTAAGTACACTCACCTCAAAATAAGCCTCAAGCTCAGCTGAGCTCAGACGGGCAAAGCTGACCCAAGCTGAACTATGAGCTGATAGCATGATGCTATCTCTTTTTAATGCTGCTGGTGGGGTCCAAAGGGAGAGCTTGTTACAGCAAAACTGCCTTATAACAGAGGGATTTCTAGCATGAAAGTAACGGGCAAACATTTCAGGGGTAGCCAAGGGCCTACAGTGTTATATCATAACATGGCTTCTAAAGGGCAGTGCTGCAAAGAGGGAGCAATGTATATAGACATTAGTGGCTCTGATACTTCACCTGGAGACCTAGTTTTACTCAAATCCCACCCAGGTACATCTATACCAAGTTTGAGGTGGATCTGATATACAGTTTTGAAAAAAACAAAATGCATAAACATGCATACGTTCCTATAATAATAATACTACGATGTATTCTTATTGAGCATTGCATGATTGCTTACAATTTGTTGAAAATCAGGAAATGGTAAAAGCACCACCACGTGTACAAATTTGGTGAAGACAAAGTCAAGCTAAAATTCAACCAATTTTGAAGAGAATACAGCATGTGGTTTGGGAGAAAAAGTCAAAAATTATAAAAACACAAAAAACTTAGTCACAAACTTTAAAAAAAAAAAAATCCAGAACTGTTTTTAACAAATCATAGTTGAGATGTACACAGAAGTCCTGATGTGAAGCTTAATAACAACTAGATGAGCTGTTTTAGAGAAGTGTTAAGGTCTGCTAGCACCAGCCCCCATAAAGAAAGGAAAAAAATGAACGAAAAAATCACTGAATCATTATCTGTTGAATATTCTTACACAAAAACCACCTAATGTGCATCCCTACTACGCTTGATGAGGATCTTGTTTATGGTTTTGGAATAAAATTGCATATGCCTAGGATAAACTCAGCCAACTGACAAGTCAGCCAAGTTAAACACTGCAAGACGGGTAAGATCACTTACCTCACTACACTTTGATCAATACTTGAATGGTACATTATGTGTCATTGGGTTGTTTATATTTATGCATAAGAAAGTGTGTCTAAGATAGCATTGTTGTTCAAAACACTTTGAGTGATTAACCAAATTCATTTGGAGCATGGACATAAAAGAAAAAATGTCTCCATTCCACAATAAATTTGGCCTCTTACCCGAAGCTTTATTGTGGTTCTCCGTCGAAGCCATTTTTCTCTGGGCTGAGAGGGCTTAAACATGACTACTTCCTTCCCTTCTTCAGGCCCAGTAACTACAAACTGTTGCCGCACCACCTGAAAATATCAAAGGACATAATTTTTGTGAAATTACTTGCCATACCTACAGGTACATCATGCTTGTAACACTTAAAGATTTCTGACAATTTTCTATTGATTTCAAACATTTTCACGATCACAAATATTTATGAAAGCTTGATCAAATCTGACAATTTGACATCAAATAATCCCCACTTTCTTACTTTACCAAAAAAATAAAAAAATTATGAATATTCTAATGTAAGTTCACATTAAGATATGGTTCAAGGTCGTCGATACGCAATCTTATCTCAATATACACACACTTCAAGCAAGATTCTTAGGTTCTCTCCTAGAGTATCTTAGGGTTAACCCTTTCTCCATCAAACCAACCAGACGCAGCCAAGATCTGTCACGCTAACATCTCCATATTAGCAATTTTCCTTGCTGTGGGTTGAATACTTAATGCCCACCTTCCACCAAGGAAAGCTGTTGACTCAGTATTAAATCTAGTCTAAATCCTGGTCAGAATAAAATTGAGTCAACAGCTTTCCTTATCAAAGTGTCTAAGCCAGGACAGGAACACTGTAGGCATGACACATGCCATCATGCTAGGACTTACTTACAATTCTCGGCAAAATTTAGTATGAGATTCTAGTAAAAACATTGACCCTTTCCCGCTCAAATCACCCACATGGGCCTGGATATAAATTGACATCTGCCTTAACATTTTTACTTAAATTTCTTGTTGCTAGAAAACATTTTGTTCAGTTTTGTATGTAAGGCCATTCATGACAGCACACCCTACGCCAATAGTTTGCCTTGGCACAGGTTGGGTGCAGTGCATCCAACCTTTGCCAAGGGAAACTATTGACTCAGTCGTGCTTTGACCAGGAATGGGTTAAAGCGGACAACAATTTACACACTGGCACTTTTCAGTGTTTTGAGCAGGAAAGGGTTAATTCAAGGGGCAAAGGGTTAAACAAAATCTTTGAATGGACAAACATTCTGAATTCCTTTTCCTGAAACTGGTGCCATTACCGCATTTATAAAAGCAGCTGGGCCTTCCCCTAAACAGTCACCATAACCATAATGATCCTTACCTGTCTAAGCATAAAGGCCACCACATCATTGGACTCCCAGTAGCTGGCATGAAGAAGGTAAGGTAGAGCTGTGCTGGGGAATGAGTGGAGGGCATCTGGGCAGTAGAGAGCATAATCTAATCTCTTGTTTCCCCACCACTTTGTGCTGACTGCAAAGGACACCATCACAAGCCTTGTGAAAATCTAAAAACTGTGAAAATAGGTTTGTAAACTTGGGATACGCTAAAATTTGTGTGTACAGATTTTCTATCACCTTATGTAGTTAAATCTGTATTTCTCAAATATATGAATGACTGTATTGATTTTTCCATGCCCACAGATGGGCTTTCAAGTTACCATAGTTTCATCTGAGAGATCAGACAACTTGATACCCTATGCAGTCCAAAACTTCAGCTTCTTGCAACTTTCTGAATTCCACAAGTACAAACTGGGAACAATACACAATAATTCTGGTAGATGGCAGCACTTACTTGAGGTGATACTGTTGACAGTCATGTCTCCGTGGCCAGAGATCTGACTGATGATACTGAGGTTACTCTGTCGTCGCTCGAGGGGCGGGTGTTCCCCTGATGAGTACATGGACGAAGCGTAGTCATTGAACTGTTCCAGGTTACTTTGTATTGTCTCAACTACAATTAAACAAATAAATAAAATTAGGAACCATTTTTGCTTTCTTTTACGCTAACTCATAATTTTGGTCAGAAAAAAATTACAGGCCAAATTTTAAAAAAGCATACGTTTTACAGCACTCGTAATTAAGCACCCATATAGAACTAGATGTACAGACCTTTTATTGGATCCCAAATGGATGGTAGATGGGTCAAAAGAATCTGGACATAAAATGTTTTTATGTAACTGACATAATACATGGGCCATTCATTGTCATTCCCTTAATATGTCATCATCTCATTAAAAAAATCATTACAAAAATCTAAAATTTCTCCCAAGGAATTTTATTTGCTAAAACATTCAGTATGCATATTAATTTCCCAGCGACTTACCTAAATGAATGGACTGGCCATCTCCAAGTGGGAATTTCTGGTATCTGGCCACTTTGATTGGTGGAATGTTCTTGAAACGGTCAACTAGAAGGGGTTCCAGGCGTGAGGCAGTTGGGTCCGATGGGTGAAAGAGATTATACATCTGATGACACACAGGGCGTGGCAGGACATCTGCACCAATAGAAACACAGTTCACATTTTTTGTTCTATCCAATGAAAAAAGAGTTGACAAACTCTTTGTCCAATCAGACTGCATTTAACATTTTATCAGCACAATAAACATACAAATATGGCAGACATACATGTGTTGACATAAGAATTTTGAGACATATGGGTACACAGGTTTTGTATTCCGATAATGATCAAAACATTTATCAGCACCACATATCTTCACATTTTCTGGGCCCAAAAATACATAAGGCAATATATGGCAATGCAGGTCTTCCTATTTGCTCATAAATACACAGGAGAAAGCCTTCCTTTCACTGATAAAATGTTGAGGCAACTGGTCAATTTGAAAAAAACAACATTAACAAGTTACGAAGTTTTAAGGTCATATAAATACAACACTACATGAGTACAACGATCAGGTTTTTCTTGATAAAAAGCTCATTTATTCAAAGATATAGTCACAAACAATTAACTTATACATGTATAGCAGAGAAGCCAACACTGTGAAAAAATACCTCTCGACAACAAAAGGTATCATGAGCCAATTCTGCTAATGTTTCTTCTTTTTTTTAAAGAAGTGAGTAATGCCTTTCCTTAAGTTCTCAGCATTGATAAAATAACAGTGCCATCGAATGTGTACTTTTTGTGATCTATATTGATGCATAAGTGTTGGACCCAAGTCTACACTACATGTATATCCACAAGATATTCCTTTGGTACATGGCAAGTCCCACAATGCTTCAGGAGTAATAGCAAAGATTTTTGAGAACTTTTCTAGTTTTGTTTTTTTTTTCCTCCAAGCGCAAATGCTTAAAAACTTAAGTTAATGCACTGCTTCCATTCAGAACATGCAATATGATATTAAGTAGAAAAATCCTGAATGACCAGGGGTGGTTGGTATCGCTGATATACAACAGTATATACATGTATAAAAAAAAGACAAAATTGATTGAATGAAGTAAGAGTATTCCTCATCAGAACTCAACAATGCATTTCAGTAAGACATGGGATCATTGGAAGATGTGTAGAACCTGGCACAAAAAGATTTATTCCAGTAGACATAGGATTCACTCTTGCAGATCTTGCACTGTTTATTAGTTCCCGATGGTTGTACATGAAAAAAATACCTGCAAATTTTTCCACAGCAAGGCATTCACAAACAAAAATATCATGCTGTTATAGGGAGAAATAGCCACCATGGTGCAATGTGCTTCATTTCGTATCATCTACATCGACCATCCTATCCCCAGCCTCTGTGATATTTATTTTGGCTCATCTCCTTCATCTCCTTGAAATTTGTCTTTTTCGTTATTTTCTGCCCTCTAAGCATTTAAAATTCTACCCTTCTGTACCTTTACTTTACTGTCCTCTACCTGCTAAGAATGTGAGCTCCGCGTTTCTACCACTCAAATGACGACAATACGCGTCATTACAATTGCCTGGCTCCAGAATCAATGGCACCATTTCTCTTTGACTTATTTTGGCCTGGAGTTGACGAGCTCTTTGCCACACGTCACTCTGTGACAGTACTAGAGCTCTTGAGATGCAGAGCTTACTGAATTCGATTTCATTGCTTTAGCTGAAGGATAAAACCTGGAGCTCAAAAGTCGAGCAGGCAAATCTATGACATACATTATGCTAATGTTTTGGAGTAAAAATTTATAGGCAACATTCCAACATAGTTTGTGCACTCATCCTTAAACAATGAAAAGCTTAATTTTACACAAAACCTGGAGGTTCGCCCTTTCTTTTACAACACTGTAATTTGGACAAAATACATGGAATGAAAAGCCAATACGAAATGAAATACAAGTGTGATACAGCATAGCCACTAGCCATTGTAGACAGACTCGCATGCAACTGGCTGGATACACTTTGTTCAATGTGTGTATTTTTAGCTTAATGATAATAATGCAGACAGAAAATTAAAGTAGCTTAAGGTAAAATATAATCCTTTTCAAAAGTGCACAATACCATGCACTGACATGGTACCAGTGGCTGCTATAACATTATTGCCAAGTAATCATGAGTTTAGCAACAAGCTCATATCGTTTCCCCTGCCATTGGTATTAAATAATTATAATAAGCAAGATGTAGGCCTGCTTTATTATGTTTACAGTGAGCGTCTGACTGCACTGTCTGCACCCTTACTGCACCTGTCATATGCTTAGTACATGTATCACCACTGAGTTTTCATCAAGTCCACCTGTCACACTTGCCAGCTGCATGCGGTCTGCTTGGCATAATAACCAATAAAGTGCTGTTGCATGAAAACAATTCCCACATACTTCAAGCTAACTGCTTCTGCAAATCAGGAATTTAAATTATTTTTTAAGTGCTCTTGATAAAAAGCTGATGGTCTTGCAACAGGAACATTTTAACATACATACCGACACAATTCACAGGGGAAATGCCACCTGGTGGCAGCTATGGAAACCATTGTGTTGTATCACAAATCAACCTCGCAACATGTTTCATAATGACAGAGCACTGTGTAACACTCCTCTACAAACCTACACACAGGTACGTACAACAGAGGCACAGCAAAATGATACACTGTATAAACGTTACAATAACCAAACAACAGCTTGCCTGCTTAACAGACTTCCGAGCCTTAAATCTTCGACTGGGAGACTAATATCACTCAGAAACTAACCAGGCTTGAGAGACAGCCAAACAGGCAACACAACAGTAAACACAAAGAAACCTAACAAATACTTGGTTAAGACATTCCACGATACTACATTGCACTACACAATTAAACACAAGAGAAAGACTGCAAACAATGGCTCCCATTTTTTTTCTGTCAGTGTAGTTTTCTACTCAAGAGTTTATATGTGTAAATCCAATGATGCATGCAGTTCAGTGAACAAACCACCCAAAACTTGTCTACATTCTAATGCTATACGCTGATTGTAATTCATCAGAAAAAGCTACTGTTTGACACTACAAAATCCCTGTTAAGAATGAATGTACCCAGCTCTTCTGGGTTCAGCCAGATTTTTCTTGTCTTCTTTTTCATTTTTCACCTTTTTCACAAGCATTTTCTCTACAGTTGTACAAAGCATGCTCATTAGAAGATCCTTATATTTCATAACCTAGTGTGTTCACAACAGCTCCTCTAACTACACACTCACTACAAGCAATAAGAATTCCAAGATACTTTGCCCTCATGGAGAATTCTGCTCACACAGATCAATCTCATCCCAAGACTTCTTGACTTAACCTCAACTAAAGTTTTGACTTTTGGTTCCTTGGGCTTTGGACTCAGAGGTCAAAGGTCAGTGACACCTGCCAGGTGTCTCCAATTTAGCAGGAACCTTCCTTTTTTTATAAAACTTTTTGTCGGAACTTTGGCCATTTTACACAATCTCCCCCAGGAAAATATATTTGCTTCTTCATTATTCTTTCTTATATATAAAAGCTGACCTATAGAGTTTAAAGATCTCCCTATTTCTTGCCAAAGGATGTTGACAGGTATGCAAAGTACCCAAAATATGTGTGACAAAATGACTGCCCTTAAGGGTTGTCAGAAAAATCCAAAACCACAAATCATATAAAGGACATTAACTCTGACTGAGAAGTTATGGAGAGTTCTTCATAGGAATCGTGAAAAAACATGGAATATATATATATATATATATATATATATATATATCAAATAGTGTATCTATCAGCAAAAATGTATATTCACTAGATCTGTTTACTTTAACCTTTACAGTAAAGGTAAATCCACTTTACACAAGACAGAGGTCAAACTGTGAGAAGGCAGCATAGAATTCACCTGGGACGATGCCCACACCGTGACTCAGGTCAACTGTGGCCAGTCATTCCTGTCCCAAGTGACCAAAACATTGGCTGTTTCTGATATAATGGACCTACAGTGAGACTGTCGACATTTTATAGGGACTGTTGCAAATCTGAGTTTTTCTAGTTTTTAGTACTTTCCGATTTATTGTAGTTCAATTAGATTGACAGTTCCACAGTCATTTTACAAAGCATTATGCTCTTATGCACCATTCCATGATCCAACTACACGGCATGATCATAAGTCCCATTTGTCTGTCTTGTATATATTTGCTGGGGATCACGTTACTTGCAAACCTGTGACAGACCCACAGTAGGACACATACGGACACAAATATAATATAACAGGGTATATCATAAACACTATTTTTGCATGGTGGCAGCACTTGCTTCCAATGTCACATGACATTTTCAATCAATGCACGAGGCTGGCTTTGCTTATCTCCCAGGTGTCTCCACCTGCAACAGGTGCACGTCACGGGAAATTACCTCTGGCGCCACCTACAGGTGGCATGCTGCATTGGGCAACCACAAACTTTGGACTTGTTACACATACATAATGACCTCTCAGTAGTGACCCAGCAGACAATGTTTGTGCCCATTTCTCACTTCCAAGCGTGTACCATCACATGAGAAGACCAAGCCCACAGCCACACCTAGATGACAGGACAAGTGCCTGGCAAGTGTGCAGTTTATCCCAGGCTACAGATGAACGTAACAGACATCATGGGTAACCATCATTACTGCTTCTGCTCAAGTCACATGGACTCGGTTACCATGGTGAACATTTCAGTTCAAAAGCACATACATGTATATATGGTTCCCACTTTCATTTCGCTGCATCTGTTGAAAGCAAATTGAACTTTCTGGCATTAAAAAACAAACAAAAATAACGGAATCTTTCCCTTGCTATTCCTAGCTCCACGTCAAGGCAAGCTTTAGCACAAGCCAGACATATTTTCACCAAAGTTACCGACAGGCCAAGATTCAGGTTGAGTTAGTGACAGTTACCCTAGTTACCAAAATGAGGAATCTTGTTACCATGGGGGCTAGGAAAGGGGCACTTCATTGAGGGTAAACATATCTAAGAGACCAGGATGGTGGGTTTACAAACAATCATAAAATACCATCTTGATGTCGAATGTCTTGGTGAAATTGTTGTATGGGTCCTAGTGCTGCCAGGGGATCCAAAAACTGCATAACTTTCTGGGGCACGGCTGTAATAGGTAAGGTTAAGATCAACTGGTTCAGTCCGTTCTCAGTAGAGGGCTCTGTAGACAGGCAGGCTATGTGTATTGCACTTTGTTTCCACTGTAATTTGCATTTATGTAACTTCAAAACTGCTCTACCTAGAAACACCAAATTTCTTGTGATAAACGGTTGCATTTGGTTAACATACTCCTGTAAATTTGATAAATTTTGCCGCAAAACTATTCAATGTTACTTTAACATAGAATCTTATGGGAATACACACTTCCAGCCTGCAAGAATTTTGTGCATTGGGTTGTGTATTCAGCCAAATACACGCAAAATTGCTAATTGTGACCTCTCCTGTTGGCACAGGTAAAATATCACCATTTTGCTTTTGGTTTGTCAGGCATTTGCCTGGTGAACAGATCAATGCATCCTAGCAATTTTGCACATGTGAGAGTTCCAAGCAAAATATTTATTTAAGAAGAGCTGTATACCAAGCAAATATCAAATATGAGTGACGACATGAAAATCTTTCCTTCCCAATTATTATCAGCACATCTATTATCAAACTTGACAGCACTGTCTACTGAGCATTCATCACAGGCAACAATGTCACCTCATCTGTTTGCTTGAATGGTAAGGGGCTGCCCATAATTGTCATCATTTTCATCCATGTCCAAAATGACCATAATTTTTTTAACCCCCCCAGTTTCTGGCCATCAAACATTTTTTCCTGACTTACTCAAATACAGACATACAGAGAACCATAGTGACATATATATATATATATATATATATATATATATATATATATATATATATATATATATATATATATATATATATATATATGTATATATATTATAAACTATGTTTTTGTAGCTAATAATGTTTGATCAGGGAAATTGATGCTGAATGTCCACATATGCAAGCACAGATAAACACAGTTCACTCAAAATTCCATTTCACCAGCTTATAACTTTTTGGCTCTTCCTGTCTGTAGCCTGTGACCCATGATGCCCTGGTGTCTGACTACTTGGTATCTTGTATCAAGTTCAGTGTCACAGATTTTGCAAAGATGCTGCTTGATCTCTTGAAAATCTTTTGTCAGTCTCTTGCCACCACGAATTAAAGACTTGTGCTTGGCCTCATCAGCAGATGATATGAACACATCAATAGGCTAATGGGGAGAGAAGGTTAAAATACAAAGTGACACCTGGTGGCAGGTGGAAATTTTTTAGGGGAACTGAAAATGTTAGATGCAGAAAATCAACATTTTTTAGGGTTGAAAGTAATGGTCATCTGGCTCTGACCCCCTTCACCCCCCCTCCCCCCGGCCATTTTGACATAGAGGAAACTGTTGACAATTATGGAGGGCCCCTAAGCTTTCAAATGATCTATATTTAATGTTGTTGTCAGTAAAAGTGACACTCAGAAGCCCATTCAACCATCCCCACTATAATAGGGGTCATTGTCAAGGAAACATTTAATTCAGCAAAGGCCACTGTTCATAGCTTTGCATTTTTTTATCATACACCAAACTAGCCACCAAAAGTTAAATTTCTATAACACTGTGTCTTAGTGAAACACCAGTTAAATGTTATTCAACATTAGACTGACTTGTAGTGACTTTACTTTTAACACCAAATGAGATTTAACTACATATGACAGTAAATTAAGATGGGATGGAATTTCTGTTTTCTGCACAACATGTAAATCATTCCCATGGGCCACAGCAGGTCAGTATTTATCATGGAGGCTGGCATCAAGATGGGTGGATGGATGATTGATTGATTGATTCATCGATTCATTCATTCATTGATTCATTCATTGATTGGTTGATTCATTTATTCATTCACTTATTGGATTGATTGGTTGATTGATTCATTCATTTATTCACTGATTGGATTGACTGATTGATTGATTGATGACTGACTGGTCGATTGATTGACTGACTGATTGATTGATTGATTGGTTGATTGATTGATTGATTGATTGATTGATTGATTGATTGATTGATTGATTGATTGATTGATTGATTGATTGATTGATTGATTGATGATTGATTGGCTGGTTGGTTGATTGATTGATTGATTGATTGATTGATTGATGAACATTCAGCTACCCGTTCATGTTATACACAACTTCACACAGATGAACAAAGTATTTATTCCCGAGAAGTTTTAAATCTAGCTGACAAACTATTTGTCTGCCTCTCTCACCCTACCCCTACCCACCCACCCTCCAAAAAAGAAAGAAACAAACAAAGAAATGAAGAGAAAGAAATATTATTAAATTATGTTCTTGCTTGTGACAAAAAGGTTTGCTCCATACATGCACTGCATTTTGTCACTAACTTTATCAACTTTAATTACATATAAGATTACAATCATGACTTCATGAGTTTTAATGATTTCACCAGTTTATATTCTCAACTCAATTTCTGATTAACCCTTTCCCCTCGATTTAAGGCTGAGTTTCAGCCTCAGTCAACAGCTATCCTTAGGGTGTGTCAGACACACAGGTAAGCTGTTGACCTGAGGTATGTTAGCAAGATAGGTCTCACCTACTTTTCTCATTAAATTGCTTTTCATTACTATTGAAATTAGTAAAGAAAAATAAATTGTGCAGATTATATTTGACCACAAATTTGCTTTGGTTGGTTTAAGGGGGAATGGCTTAATGATGTAAATTATCAATCATGTGCAAATCATGTATTAATTTCTGCAAGATCAGCCATTTGCAGACTTCAAATCAAAAGGGAAATTTAACATGACTGAAGCCACAACAAACACATGGGTGGGCAAGACAACATTTAAGGCAAACAGTCAACATTATGCTTGATGACTTGACCAAAAAGCAGTAGTAGTTGGTCAAGTTTTGGACCAGGAAAGTTTAGAGGCGTGTCATTTTTTTGTGTAAACACTGAAATCAAGTGGAGGTGGACCAGCCCTGCTGGACCCAAAATGGACAAAATTTACATCTAGATTTAATTCAACGTTAAGAGTCTCTACTATGAATCCAGTTCCTTACTTTTCCCATACAGATATTATACTGATAGAGGAACTGCCCTACAAACCACTGAAATCACAATCAGCAAGGTGATTATGTGCCAATTAACATAAAAAGAAGTTCAGAGGAAGTCTTGTTTCTTCAGCACTGCGGGTGTGTTGATAAGCGTTCCAGTGGACCTCTTTCATACCAAGGTGCCTCACTGTTTTTTCGGACAGCCCAGTTGCTCGCCAGATGGCACTGAGTGATGAATTACCCAGCATGCTTTGTTACTTCATTGTTATGCTCTCTTGGGCTGGAGGTGAAAAACAAATGAGAGACCCACCATTTCGTGATGGTCAGATTCCTTGTTGCAAGAGCTTTTGAATGATGTTTGATTCATCCAAACTGAACAAACGATAGTGATGTTATGATCTTTTGAGTTCGTAGACCAAACCATAATACTGACCCAAGATGAGTGTACAATTTATGGCAGAATTAAAGTTCAAATTACAATGTGAACCTGACATCTGCAGCCCATGAAATTTGATTTACAATAAAAACTGGTTCTATCTGTTCTCCTTCACATGTTCAATTAGTGCACAACAGTTGCTGAGAATGTAAAAAACGCAGGTGAAGCTAAACTCTCCTCATCATCGCTGCCATAATGGGTGAAAACATAGCAAGTACTTTGATGTTAGTCATCGGCACCTCCTAAGAGTGACAACGGAGACTGCTGAGGCATGAAACGGGTGGCTGGAGCGGTGTGCGCTATGCAGTCTAAATGCGTGTGGCGGGTGTTTACTCTGTGAGTAGCCAGTGCCAGCGGTAATGCAGCCTTTACCATTGAAATCGCTGTGCAGTTCCTCTATCTGTACAATATCTATATGCTTTTCAAAAAAGATGTTTACGTACATGTAGGAGTGAGATCCTTCCCACATACATGTACATTCTACTTATGCAAATAAACTTGCATCATGCTAAAACCATTCTAGTATCTTATAATATGACTGTAATTTAGCTCAAAGCATTCTGTCTTCTAAACCCAATCTCCACTTAGGATGCATTTCAATTAATTCCTTTTCTTTTCTTAATTTTTATTTTTCATATTTTTGCGCTAATATCCAAGTGCACAAATTTACTTGTTTTTACGTAAAGTGAGAAAATACAGATGTACTTACTATTTTTTTCCTCTCCTAAAAAAACTTTACGGAATGCAAGGATCATGGCTAACGGTGAACCAAACAGGAAAAAATCTGTGACCTCAAACTCAAATTTGCCCAAATCAGGCTGGCTCCCTGTGCTGGTCCGTCGTGAGCTGGGACATGATGCATGCCGTGTGTGAACTGTTGGATGAGCCAGTCTCTTAGAGGAGTACTCCGTCTCGGGAACGCTCACACTTTTAACATACTTTGATTGGTCATTGTCTGGCGC
>OZ026620.1:45892843-45935397 GCA_964020975.1 Hermodice carunculata | reverse complement strand
AAACACACACACACATACAGGTCCTATGATCTTGAAAATAAGGTTATGGTTACCAAAATATTATCTGGTCAACAAATAGAGTCAAGGTCCAACTGAAATAAGTTTGAGTTTGATGTGGCCTGTGAATCATGGGATAGTTTGCTTCCAGGGATTCGGCAAAGGACGGACAGTCAGACAGTCACACCAGCTCAAAACAGTACACCCCAAAACTTAGCTTGCAAAGGGTATAGTAAGCACATATAAAAGGCAGTATTCATATTAACTGGGATCCAGGGCTGACACTAGGTTGCAGCAAGGAACTTGACCGGAAGGAGGGCAGATTCATGTTCTTCTAAGCAGGGCCAAATCATTTTCTATGATAAAAGTAACAACATGAGAAAGCAAAAAGCTTATAAAGTCTTTCACTATGATTTAAAACATACAAGATGCTGAACATATTTAGAAAATTTCATTTGTATGGTAGAAAGAGTATTATTTATGGATGATTAAGTGACATAACTGGTACAAGTGCCCTCATCATGGTGTACACATAGTTCCGTTGCCTGGCAACTACAAGGACCAGAGCAGGTCAGCAGTTAATATAGCTAAATATGAATTCCTCCTATTGGTAGTAGTGTGACAGGGAGGGAAACCATATGGACTTAGGTACATGACATTCATTAGCAGGTCACATGCTTTATAATGACCACCTTGCCCCTGCCCTAGGGGGAGGCTCATCAAGAACTGTCCGCTGCAGCCACAGATACCAGCATTCAAAAATTTATAAATTCTGACATGGGACAAATGCAAAAAATTTCAAAATTTCAGCTAATGTGAGGGAGGGGCTCTTTGGGGAGGGGGGGGTGCTTATAACAAGAGAAAGTAACTGTGCAGGGAAATTATGGGGACAGGAGTCATAACAACCAATATTTAGTATTATGACCACCAATATTTAGTGTTATGACCACCAATATTTAGTGTTATGACCACCAATATTTAGTGTTATGACCACCAATATTCGGTGTTATGACCACCAATATTCAGTGTTATGACCACCAGTATTTAGTGTTATGACCACCAGTATTTAGTGTTAAGACCACCAGTATTTAGTGTTATGACCACCGGTATTTAGTGTTATGACAACCAATATTCAGTGTTATGACAACCAATATTTAGTGATATGACCACCAATATTTGGTATAAGACTAAACAAGAGAAGAGTTCATTTCCACACATAATGGTGAGACAGAAAGGTCAATGGAGCACAACTGGTGCATCCAATGATTCTCCCAGTCACAACAACCTGGATATGTTGGGTCATTAAATCTAGGCCAGATGGGGCCAAGATGTACTGTGATATGTTATGGGTGATGTCCTAATGGTCACACTTCAAGCAGAAGGTCTTCTGTACTGCAGTGTGCTGCATCTTTGTTACCTGCTGGTTTCAAAACTTTTGCAGACAACTGTAATGCCATACAGCACCAACCTGGCCATTAAATCCAAAGCCTTCATCTGTGCGGAGAAACTCATTGTAAATGCTGTTGCCCTTGGCGATGATCTGTGCCACCATGTCCAAGTAATCTGGTGGGGCAGTGGCGAATAGGGAGATGGCACCAATAGGCAGCGTGGTATGAGTGACGACACTCTCCGCTGATAAAGGGGACTGAGCATCAAAACTGAATGGATTCAGCCTGTAACATAAACATAAACGACTCTGTCTTATTTAGTATCTCTTGGCATCCAAATAAGCATTTCCCCTAGATAAGATTGATTTCAGACCTGATTGGCACTGAAAGAGTTAAGAAAAGTCCCTTTCTTCTGCCACTTTCCCAGCCCTTTTGCAACTGGACTTGTTCTGACTGAACATGCTGAATACCCTCACATTGGTACATTCAGTTCAATTCTCTTATTGCATGCAAATTATATGTATATTACTGAAACTAACTAAGAAATGGACTTAAGAAAGTCTAGTACAAGGCGTATGTCCAAAATAGTGAAAACATTTCAGTTAAATTCCTTAAATGCCCCCCCCCCCCAAAAAAAACCATAAAACTTTCACCCTTCAAAATAAGTACATTCACAGTATCTCTCATCCAGAACTGGGTTTATATTGGAATTGGCTACTAGCCTCACCTTACTCATGTTATATTGGAAGACGTTACACCTAATGACATATTGTACATGATTCCCAAGAAGTACTCACGCTGTAAGAAGGTGAAGCGTCTCTGAACAAATAGACGGACACGGGATGAGACGTATGGCCACATGTCCATGGATACCCGGATAGTGGGCCCGGATAACTGTCTCAAATGTGGCCTTCAATGTACTCATGTCTGCATGTTTGGATCCCTGTACATCATGACCAGTGTCAATTACACTACCTGAAGGAGAAACACTTTTCAATGACTCTGTATCTCAGTTTTGTTCAATAATTATCCTCCTCACATGGATATATTTTACACACACAAATGCCATCTTTACAACATTAAACACCTTAAAATTTGAGATTCATGTGTCATGAAAATACACTTTCGGTATATATGTTCTCAGAACCAGCTAACAGAATACTTCAAACACAAGCACACTACAGCACCATTTACTTGTCCTTAGCCGCCAGAATGAGACACAAAACCCACTTTCCATCCCCTAGAAGAGATGAACCAAACCTTACATCAGACATTTGATTCCATCCATACTGACAAGGCAATCTTCATTTTTATTCCAGTTGTACTGACACAGGCATCTCCATGTATAAAAAATAACTTTTTACTCATTTCCATGTCAGTTTTGGGGGGGGGGGGGGTACCTGAATACCAAATTCCAGACTGTGATTCCCCTATAGCAATGTCTGGCCACTTACTGTCACCCATTCTACACTGCAAGTTTTTTTCCTTTTGCCATTTTGTTTTGCTTTTTAACTTGGGCCAGTCCTTTAACTCATTCCATACTATTGTGACAGGCCTTGGTCAGGGGTTCTGGCACTACCTGACGAGTCATGCTGCAGCTGCAGCATGACTCGCCAGGCAGTGCCAGAACCACCGACTTACGACTAAAGGAATGTTGGTACTTGAACAAAAGCTCTTTTCATCAAGAATTTAAATATGCAATTGTCTTCTTAAATCTAGGTAAATATATGGAAAAATCAGGCACTGGTATCGAATGAGTTAATATCAGTGTTCCTCGCAAATAAGGAACCAAGAAAGTGGACCTTACCTCCATGCAGTACAAGAAACAAGACTGTGGTCTTGCAGGAGTGCGTGGAAGGCATCATGGTTGGAGTACAGGGTAGAGACATGTCGATGCTGTGGCTACCCCCCATGTTCTGTAAGTGTTTGTACTGCTCCACTTTCTTGTCGAATGAGCTGTACATGTCTGCAATGGAAACATCACCTTACTTTACCTCTTGGGGTAATTTTAACTCTTTACAGACCTTGTATTTTCATGCCTTTTCAGAGATTTGGAGACTCCAATACTTGCAACCTGATGCAAATACAAACTTGATAAACTAGGCCAGGTGTATAATATATCACACTAAAGGTTAGGACATAAAGATTTTAAAAATGCTAGTGACATCACAAATATGCAAATTAGATTGTCATGTGACCTATTTCTTATACATGCTGTTGGTGCATACAAAAGCTACAAAAATGAAATTTTGATTTTCATGGTAATCCAATTTGTGAAGCAGGTGGCAGAGGCTGACACTCTCTGTGACACTGCACAATTTGAATTTTCTTTTCCATTTAGAAAGAAAATAAGGCCCACCCTATATATTTTTGAGGATTTATTTTTAAAAAATAAGATATATAAATATATTTGATACCATTTAAATTGCTTAAGTACTACTTATAGCTGCCAAAATGCCGTTGTGACATCATCGTTATCGTTAATATATTTAATTTAACGATTTTTATTGGCAAGGTCTGTAAAGAGTTAAAGCAGGCAGGAGAATATTCTAATTGAAGAAAATCAAGACTTGGAAGGATAAATGTTCTTTCTTTTCCTGATCTTTTTTTTTTTTTTTTTGTTTCAGTCATTTAAAAATTTATAGAACAACACATGTATATGCTGTCAAGCTGCAAAAGTGTTTGAGCTGGAATGAATGTTCCAATAGCTGCTGCCCTCAGGTGTTCAAATGACAAACTAACAACCTTGTCATAAATTATTGCTGAATCATGTGTACAAGTA
This sequence comes from Hermodice carunculata, assembly GCA_964020975.1. Classification (NCBI taxonomy): domain Eukaryota; kingdom Metazoa; phylum Annelida; class Polychaeta; order Eunicida; family Amphinomidae; genus Hermodice; species Hermodice carunculata. The sequence goes on along the minus strand of OZ026620.1, from coordinate 45,931,230 downwards.
TGCACAGGCTAGAAAGCAGAACTCACGACCTAAATAAGCATATTCAGCTGTGACAAAGCTTGCTACAACCAAAACTAGTGCAAAATATAACTCTGAAAGACTTTAATGAATTTTTTTAATGCCTGTGAGGCACTACCCCTTTTCCAAGACAGCTTGACTGAACTTATCCAAATTTCAACCTGCTTATGGTAAAAAAATGTTCACACACTTCCAAACTCGTCAAATTCTACCTTGTGTGTATGTTCTCCACCACAAACAAATAGGACTCCCTAGTCTTCAATAAATTCATTCTCATTTCTCCTGACATTGTTTTGATAAAGCACATGATTTGTGTTGTTAATGCATGTAACCAGTGTCAAAAGCTTTGTACAAATAACTGCAGTGACACATTGCTGCGACTAAATAGTTATGTTTACAGATCAGATGTTAACAGTAGAAACCTTACTCATTTCACTGTAAAGTAATGTTATTAACCAAACATAATCAAAGGTTAACAGGACAAAGAGACTGAAGTTTCTTTAATTTACAAATGTAAAAATTGGCCATACACAAAGTACACTTAATGCATGCATCCTGCTCTGGTCTGTTGATTTTGTTTTGTAACTACAGACATGAACTTGGAGTCAAAATCTTTCACAGCTTCAGGCTCAATTTCACATCAAGAAAACAAGAATGAGGACAAAAGACCTCCAGGACCTATCCCCATGCTGTTTATTGCTTTTGTCCAACTTGCTATCCACGACATTCCTACTGAAGAAAAACCTGTTACTGTGGCCTGCACGAGAAAATAATTGGCGCCTTATATTCAAGAAATGCTTAATTGCAAATTCCCTCACAACTGAGGTAGATGATATAAACAACGTCGATATGGATGCTAGCAGTGCCGGACCTCAATGGAATGCTGTTTGACCAATAAAATGTAAACCGTGATCACTCTTTTCTAGGAAACAGTGGTTTAATAAGCCGTATTTTGTGTCAACACATCACTATGAAACATCCTTGTCTCTCCATGCTTTGGCCCAACCTACATTTAAGTACACAACTGTATGTTATCCTAATTATAATCAGTCCACAGAAGGTTTCAGGACTTCCGCCACATCTGAATGAGCAGCTGAGCAGACACATTTACATCAGAGCTACAAATATTTCCTGCATTTTGCAGGGGGGGGGAGAGTCAGCATGAGGAAGCTTAAATCGTTTTGAAAGAGATCCATTCCTAATCAGCTTTTCCAACAAATATTAGAAGACCACAAATCTGCATTACTGTTAATTGCTTTAATGTCGCTGTATTTTTATTTTCACTTCTATTGCTCATGGCACAAGGCTGTGAAAATAAAATTACGAAGAAATAGTATTTTAACAGTGTTTGAATAGGAATTATGTCTAAACTAGCAAAAATTAAAACTACACAGTGAAATTGTATTTGTGTCTTTTTGCCCAGAACCACTTCCTAGTAGTCAATATCCTATTCCGCAGTTCGAACTCTTTACTCTCCATAAGCTAACCTGTCCCTGTCTAACCTGTATATATATGAAATTACTATTGTCTATATTGCACACGTTCCTCTGTAAAATTTTGACATAGGCTGTATCAGCCCAAATCAATTAAAGGGTCTTCAGCGGGTAACTACTCAACATGTTTCGGAGCCTTTTACCCGTACATGTCTCTCTGAGTAGCGGCTCCTTGCCTAAGCTAAATATTCAGCAAAGACAACCCACATAATAATGAATAAATATGAACGTGGCAATTGATGAATTAGCTAAATATGTGAAGTTTTGCTTGTAAATGCAGAGCTTCATATCAAAGAAGAATACCTGACAAACAAACCATAATTACCAAATTTTCATAGTACAGGTTCAGATAAGAACAATTTGACTTACCCCTGAACCAAAATGTACCCTTTCTAGCTGGACAGCTTTTCCTAGTTAAACCATCCGCCAATGTTTAACTGAAGTGGAAACAAGCTGGGGCATTATATTAATTCCCAGCGATTGTAAAATAAACAGTTGCAGGTAGACCACCTGTACAAACCAAGGAAAATCCTAACAAGGACTGCAACAATGTACATCCTGTACCAGAGATGTAAAACAAACTCCATGATGACACCTACTCCTCAAACAATTAAGCTCTATTTAACTGCCAACCCTGAGTCAATGTGTCAACTTGATGTGTCAGGTTTGTGACACTTGAGAAAATACTGTCAATTTTGAGTAATTTTTAATAGTGAGTAAATGTGCATTTAGGCATGTCAGAAAAGAATGGAAGTCATTAGCATTTATGCCAAAAACATGCTATCAAAACAATTTTTCTTAACAGGATTTTAAGTACAATTAGGCAAACATGCAACTGTCGTAGGCCGCTTCTTGCTACCTGTAGCCCCTGGGGGTTTACCTAACAGAAAACATGTAAGCCTAAAATGTCTGATAGTGAATGTAAAAAATACAAAAATTGTGAAAATTTAAGCACACAAAAATAGGGCAATTTACAATACCACGCAAGCATGGGTATAGTTTGATCCTTTCTTTCCTAAAACTGGATAAAAGTACCCCACACACAAAATGCCCTATGCCTCAATGTATTTACTTCATTTTAAGTGAATGGAAAATATTTTGATTGACAATTGTAGAAGAAACCTATCAAGATCAGATACTCTTGGTCAACAGCATTTCCTGGCACGGGTGGGGCACTCAGTGCCCAATCCAGACATGGAAAGATGTTGACTTAATTTTACTCCAACCAGAAAAGGGTTACAACCAAACGTACCCAGTTTTAAAAAACTGTTCCTTGATTTCTTGAACCTGTTTGTAATGAGGACATCATCAAACATAACAATTATGATTTTTTTTTTTAAATGGGGCGGGAGGGGGGGGAGGATGGCTAGAAAGGTTGACCTTGAAAGTCTGTTTAATCCTATCCCACTCAAATTACCCATAAACATCCTGATACAACCTGCTATCCGCCTCTATCTTTTGACTTACAATTTCTTGTCCAAAAAAAAAAGAGAGAGAGAGAGAGAGAGAAAACATTTTGATGTGAACTATAGAGTGCACCTGAAATGATAACATGAACCAGTTCAACAGTTTTCCCTGGCAAGGGTTGGGTACACTGTGCCCAGCCTTGAACAAGGAAAGCTGTTGACCTGGGACAGGTCAACAGTGTACCCAAACCTTGCCAGGTCAACAGCTTTCCTTGTTCAAGGCTGGGCACAGTGTACCCAACCCTTGGCAGGTCAACAGCTTTCCTTATTCAAGGCTGGGCACAGTGTACCCAACCCTTGGCAGGGAAAGCTGTTGACCTGGGACAGGTTAATACAACGCGAGAAGAAAAATATTGGAGTCATTTGACACTTCATAATGTCTGTCTTAACCTTTTCCCCCTTGAATTAAGACTCAGTCAACAGGTTTCCTTGGCATGGGTTGGGCACTAAGTGCCCAACCCATGCCAAGGAAACCTGTTGACCTGGGGTATGTGATCTTGATAGGTCTCAGCTATAATTCTCAGTCAAACTGCTTTTCATTGCTGTTGAAATTAGTTGAAAACACTGAAGCAGACAACATTTGACCACCACCAACCAGTTTGGTTGGTTTAAGGGGGAAAGGGTTAAGCCAACAAAAATTATACACTGATCAATATTTCTGTGTTCTGCCCTCTTCGGACATGTAATAGGCCAAGCACTGCTTTTCAACTGCACTCTACAACCTACTGGACTGGTCAATTTATAATAACTTTCCAACACAACTTTTCAGGCAATAATTGTGAAAAGAGATAAAATGTTTCCACGGTTACCTGCACTTTGTGCATTTGGTGTGGGGGGAGGCACGGAGTCCACGTACTCCTCTTCTGGAGTAAGCATCTCCATGGAGCTGGACTTGAATAGTGACGGGTTGGACTTGGCCAGGTTGCTCTCAAAGTCTTCTGTGGTAAAAAAAAAAATAAAATAAAATAGTGCTAGTTCAAAATTAATAAATGACAATCCAATTTAACATAAATACATGTAAAAAGGGAAGTTTACCCAGGAACAAGCATCATATAATCTCAATCATTACGATGTACAAATATCAGCATCCCTTAAGCTACAATTGAAACATTTTTTTATTTCACACTTGTATGTGTATGAATTATTCTACATACCATAAATCTGAACAACTTCAATGCAGTTTTTCTTCCCATTTGAAAAGCAGGAAAATACATCGACAGTGTACATACTGTCTTCAAGTGGTGAATTTAATGTTAAATGGTGAAATTAAAGTTTAAAAAATCACGTACCCTGAAAATTACCATTACAAACATTACATTGTCACTATGTCATAGTATTTAGTGCTTCATAAACATTACATTTGCATGATGTCACGCTATTTAGTTCTTCATTAACATTACACAAACAGTATGCCTTCTTTATTGCATAATAAATAGTACATTGACACGCTGTCATGGTATTTAGTGCCTCATAAACATTACATCGGCACTATGTCATGCTATTTACAGCCTCATAAACATCACATTGACACTATGTCATGGTATTAAGAGCCTCATAAACATCACATTGATACTATATCATGCTATTTAGAGCCTCATAACCATCACATTGACACTATGTCATGGTATTAAGAGCCTCATAAACATCACATTGATAATATGTCATGCTATTTACAGCCTCATAAACATCACATTGACACTATGTCATGGTATTAAGAGCCTCATAAACATCACATTGATACTATGTCATGCTATTTAGAGCCTCATAACCATCACATTGACACTCTGTCATGGTATTTACAGCCTCATAAACATCACATTGACACTATGTCATGGTATTAAGAGCCTCATAAACATCACATTGATACTATGTCATGCTATTTAGAGCCTCATAAACATCACATTGACACTCTATCATGGTATTAAGAGCCTCATAACCATCACATTGACACTCTGTCATGGTATTAAGAGCCTCATAAACATCACATTGATACTATGTCATGGTATTAAGAGCCTCATAAACATCACATTGATACTATGTCATGCTATTTAGAGCCTCATAAACATCACATTGACACTCTGTCATGGTATTTACAGCCTCATAAACATCACATTGACACTATGTCATGGTATTAAGAGCCTCATAAACATCACATTGATACTATGTCATGCTATTTAGAGCCTCATAAACATCACATTGACACTCTATCATGGTATTAAGAGCCTCATAAACATCACATTGATACTATGTCATGGTATTTAGAGCCTCATAACCATCACATTGACAATATATCATACTAATTAGTGCCTCATAAGCATCTTATTGACACTATGTCATGGTATTTAGTAGTGATGGGCAAAACTCAGCCGAGCTGTCCACTCACCCCTCTTGACTTCAAGAATTCACCTAGCTAGCTCATTTTTTTATCTGTATGTCAGCTATCAGTTCAGCTGACAGCTTGAGAAAACAGCCTTCCAGTTAGATAATGTGACATCTGTGATGCTTGAAGCATGTCAATTGTACCTTCAGATATTTAAATTAACTTCGTTCTGTGTTTAGTGTGCATGCACATATATTACTTTACCGACTTTATTCAAAATTGTGAAAAATAGAAGCCTAAATACTGTTAGTGCTTCAAACATCAAATTGACAACAAGTCATGCCATTTAATGCCTCATAAACAATACATTGATGTTATGTCATGCTATTTAATGACCTTATAAACATTATACCAACACTTTGTCATGGTATTCAGTTCTCACCTTGAGCATCAAAAAATTCATCCTCCTCATCTGAGCTGGATGTCTGTAGCTGTTCTATGCTTTCTACTCGCCAATCTGATAAGTTCTGTTTGGGTTCTGCAACAGACCAACAAAGTGACATTTGCCATTCCCCTATTGCTTTCTGCCTACAAAAGCTCTGCAACTTAACTATGAGTATTCATTATACTTGTAATATATAAGAGAGTGCCACATTATAATTAAAGGATGCCTGACAATGTACAACCTAGCAACTAAACCTCCAGACTGAATGAATGGGCCCTACCCTACCCTACCCTACCCTACCCTACCCTACTGAGAGGTGTTTCTGGTTGGAACGAAATGATTCTGGGCAGGAAACCATGAGCCGCAAAGTGGTGAGTGGGTTCCTTATGCAGAATCAAGCTTCAACCAGAAACACACGAATGATGGTTTGTATTTATTCCATAATGTTTCTATGAAATATTCTGTTTACGTAGACAACAAATGATAGTTTTTAAGTGAAAATGAGGCCAGAAATATGAAGAAAAGCATAACCATCCAACACTGCCATGTGCAGATGAATCGGTCTATTTTTCTGGAAATGTAATGCTGTACTATGTCATATGGAAAGGTGATGTGTTAGCCATAATACATACCTTTATTACCCTCCCAAGGGACACATTATAGGGTAATATACCACACCATACCACACCATATCACACTACACTACACCTCACAAAACTATACTATTATTCTTGACAAAGGCCTTGATCAGTGCTAATGCAATGCCTTACAAGTATGCCACAGCTGCCTTTGTAGGAGCTGAAGCAGTACATTTACCACAATCCAGACACAGTGAAACCCTCTGCTTTTGCTGAAGCGCATAGGTGCTTGAACAAAAGCTCTTTTTGCAAGGAATCTGAATATGCAATTCTCAATTATAGTAAGTCAGACATATGGTAAACAGTTGTTGGAAAAGAATGAAACAAAGGAGTACTGTCATTACCTGTGCTCCCTGAACGCCGAGACTTCATAGATCCCCATGACTCCTTGCGCACTGCCCCTAAATGAGACATCCTCTGACTCTCTGGTTCACCACTATTCGTATCAGCATTGATGGCTGATGTACTGTGTTCCTCCATAAGAGGCAATTTTGCCACAGGTTTTGTTGGTGTGTTTGACTTGCCTGCATGGCCTCCCTCCTCATCGTCACTAAACTGACCCATCTTTTCATGAAGCGCCATCTGTGTTTCATGCTCCAGGCGACGAATATCACTCATCTGTAATCCATACCACTCGTCTTGCCACGCCCACGCTTGTCTGTGTGCTCGCAACATTGTTTTGCGCAAACCTGCGTTGAAAACGTAAACTTTACTCTTGCCCTAAGTTCATTATTCTTTCCTTGAATTTTTTTTCCTATTTACAATCAATTTCCCCCACAGAATTTTCAACACAGTGAAACCTGTCCTGAAAGACCACCCTCACAGGGGACCAAATTGTGGTCTTTCAAGACAGGTGGTCCTTCACAGGAGGAATAAATTAGATCAAAGGTACAAAGCAGAGTGTCTTGAAAATGTGGTCCTTGAAGAGAGCTAGAAGTTGTCTCATTGGGGTGGTCTCTCAAGACAGGGACCACTTTATCACTGGTAAATACGGCTTCATGTTCATGGATTAGTCACAAAAACAAAATGTGCAATTACACCCACCCAGACTTAACTCTTTCAGTGTAAATCACGTTTAAAGTCGATCTACTAAAGTGAAACTAGTCTGAATTATCATAAGGATCTCGGTTTCGTATTCCTCGTAAAAAGACCTTTCATTCAAGTGCCTGCATGCCTCTAGTGCCAGAGAAAATATCCCAGGTCAAACAGCTTTTCTTGGCACGCATTGGGTGCACTGCACCCACTGCGTGCCAAGAAAAACTGTTGACTTCGTCCAAAAATTGGCGCTTAAAGAGTTAAACTGATCCATCAATGCTATGGCTGCCGCTACTCCTACACTCTGATGAGCTGTCTCCAAAAGTATTCCACATTGTCAAGCCTTCCTCTTCAACCCTTTCACAACCATGTTTTAGATTCAGTCAACAGGTTTCCTCAGCATACCTTGGGTGCAATGCACACAAGGCATGCCAAGGAAAGCTGTTGACCTGGACTATTATATTCTATGTAACCACAGGCATGCTGGTACTTGAATGAAATGTCTTTTCACAACAACCATCAATCTAGCACCTCCACTGTAATTCAGAGAAGTTCGCTTTAAGTTATTTGACTTTAGTCACAGTTGGCATTAAAAGAGTTAAGTCTTACCTGGCAAGAAAAAAAAAAATGAGTCAACCACATTCCTTGTCACAGGTTAGGTATACATACTAATCTTCATCTGTCAAGTTATGCACTGTTAAATTTTTAATCTTCCTTCTTTTTTTTTAAAGGAATATTATCAAAACAATTATGGTTCAGTTTTCGAACACCTATGGCATATACTCATCACAACATAATTTTTGCACCTGCACCACTAAACAATGCAAGAAACTCCAAGTACCAGCATCTATCAAGATACAGACATATCTATGGTTACATGGTGCCATCCTGAGCTCATTTATGATCATAAATCGAGCAGCACACAGTATGACAAGACAGCACAACAAGAACCATTAAAGGTGAGTCCAAAAAAAACCCCTATCTGATCTAGTCTGTGACATACAGAGCTATGCTATGAAAGTGATCTTGGTGTATATGCTTCTCACATCTAATGCCTACTCTACTTGTCCCGGCACCCATTGTGTTTGCAGAAGACCTAATTTGCTTCTCACATCTAATGCCTATTCTACTTGACCCAACACCCGTTGTATCCGCAGAAGACCTAAACATCTCAGCTGACAGCCGCCAATGACATTTGTAAATGACTTCAATGGAAAATTGGCAAAATCGTTTTTGTGCATGTAAATATCAGAGTTCAGTAACAATAATTATAGGAATTTATAGCTTGAAAGCTGGAGCCAATATTATAAATAAATTTGGCATAATTCTGTGTTCTGCGCCTGTAGCTACAAGTACATGATGTGTATATCATGTCCATATCTCTTCCCAATCTGATCCTTAGCACTGAAAGTCTAGCCTCCATAAATTATGTGAAAGTACATTTCAACACTGCTGCTGAAATGTGTTCCATTCATACTTGTGCATTCTGTCATCTGGTGGCAAAAGGGGGAACTAGACTGGCCTTCAGTAATTAACTCCAGTGTTTACCAATCAAACCATTCTATACCCTTCATTGACTACATGTACATGAATTAAAAGCAAAAACTATGACATTTACATTTACAGAGTGAAGATTAATAACTAATGTTATACAACCACATTCTTCATTTCAAGTGCCAAGGGCACTTAGGAAAATCAACTGAAATTAGTTTCAATTATAGACCTAAATTTGGAACATTTTATCTGTATCAACTGGTAAATCAAAAATGTACGTAATTTTCCAATGTTACAGAGCTTTTATGCAAGAAAAATGGGGGAAAGGCACTTAAACGTGACGTTTCTGCTGAGTCTGTCTTTGCAAGTGAACTATGGGCCAAGCTTGTAGTCAACATTTTCAGTTCACAATAACTGTGCTTTCAAATCTTCTTTCTATTATTGTGAGCAGTCCTTGCAACATTTTGAAGTTCAGTGAAAACATCGATGCCCTGCCTCTGTGACTCTTATGCAATCAGGAGTTTTAACGTGATTATCATTTTCAAAAGAAACACTGTTCATTGCTGCTTAATACAAGGGACAATCTTCATGGTAGATATTGCAAAATTTATGTGGAGCAGAGTCACATGCTTTGACATTTCTTGCTCCTTGACCACTCAGACATTAATGGACATACATTCTTGAATTATACACAAAATTATAACAGAACCGAAATACTTTTCTTTTTCATGTATTTATGGAAAATTTTAATGCTAAGCTCATAAAACAGTCCCTATTTCAGATGAATCTAAATTGCCAACATGGTGGCCGGCTTTATGTAAAAAAATACAAGACAATGATACAACTTTCAACAACACATTTCTACTGGTCCTGAAAAAAAATCTATATATCTGATATTTAATTTGCCACTCTATGTCACCATGTAATTCCTTAAAATATACATAAAATGTACACTAATCAGATGTATCTTTTCAACATTTTCAATCTGTGGTGTTTGAATGTGTTTCAAGCCTGTCATGAATATTCTATATATTCATCAGCGTTGTATCTTTCCTCCTGTCACATACTAATACTGTTCCATTGTTAAATTATCACACACACATGGTTATAACAATACTTTTAGGTGCCTGGATACAAATTAATCATAAACAATGCTGTTAGTTCACCACCAACCAACTGGTTCCCTGCAAACTGGGCATTCAAGCTGCTATATATTACCAAACATCAATATTCACGTATGCCTTATTTAAATAGCGGGCCACATTTCATGCACAGCTGGGATCCAATGAATAGTTTATTTCTATGCTGTAAGATTATTATTCCGACTTAATCTGCTGACATGGTGTTTAAACAAACAGGTGTACTAGCAAAAACAGCATTCATGGTCAGGCGTATTTGTCAGCCCACTGACAGGTGCTTTGAAGTCCCCACTGGGGCTGGTAGAATAATATATTTGCAAAGTAAGCTTGTGGACCATCACCTTGCACTGACACTCTGAATGCTGTCAGCCCAAATTTTGGACTGAGTCAACAGCTTTTCTCAGAACACATTGCACCCAATGCTTGTCAAGAAAAGCTGATGACCTGCAATATTCTCAGTGGAACTATAGGTACGCTGGTACTTGAATGAAAGCTCTTTTTACGAGGAATACAAATCTGGAATCCTTGTGATAATTCAGACTAGTTTGATTGAAGAAGATTGACTTAAGCAGTGCTTGGCACTGAAAGAGTTCGTATTTTCTTATGCCAAAGACTCTTTTCACATACAGATTTATCAGGTATACTTGTGCAGGCCTTTCTTTTCAAATAAACACATGCGCAATGTGAGATTTTTACACCAGTATATATACTCTGATAATTTCTTAGTTTTGCCCAGGGAATAAGAAATTTCTTTATCTATCTAGGGTCAGTAAATAAAGCTTTTATTTTCTAAACAAGTATGTTCTCTTTTCTCACAAATCATAGCAACATATTATTTATTTATTTTTTAATGAAAAACATAAATCAGATGAGGAAGGAATGGGCTGTGTGGGCTTACATTTATTTACTAGGACAACAATATAAATTGGAAGTACAACCTGTAATTCACATAATATCAGTTGACATTTTTCCTGGAATGTTAACCCTTTCAGTGCCAAATTTTGGACTGAGTCAACAGCTTTGCTCAGTGTGCAATGCGTGCTGAGAAAAGCTGATGACCTGGGGTATTCTCTCCAGAACTACAGGCATACTGGTACTTGAATGGAAGGTCTTTTTACGAGGAATACGGATCTGGGATCCTAATTCAGACTAGTTTGTCTTACTTAGATAGACTTAACGACATGATTGGCACTAAAAGAGTTAGAAGCAGTGCATCAGATGCAGCAGCAAACTTGGGCCCCTTCCCCACCATCTTAACAATGAAAATAAAGGTCTTGGGATAATAATATATGAAAAGTATATGCATAATACAGACCCTCCACTCTAAAATAATAATACAAGATCAAATATTACTTAGCAAAACACAGTCGCCCAACATACAGCGGATCTCAAAGTTGCATGAAATGACAGGGAAACAATGTGATTTAAGGTCTGAAAAGACAATGAGCCAAAGTAACAAGGTTCAAGGTTAAAAGTCAAGGTCAGAGTGACCTAATTTTGATGTGAAACAAACCCCGATCCAAAGAAGTATATCCACACACCAAATTCAGTAGTGTAGGAAATATAGCCCACACATGCATTTTCTATGATGGGATCAAAGGTCGAGGTCACAGTGACCTAATTCATACCTGAAGAAGTATCCTTACAGTAAGTTTGGTATCTGTAAGTATTTTGGAAAAGGAAATACAGTCCGTACAACATTGCTATAAAGGGGTCAAAGGTAAAGGTCACAGTGACCTAATGCTACTGTGTGACAAGTTCATATCTAAAAAGTATCCATGCACCAAGTTTGGTATCTTTAGGTATTATGATGCATAAATAGGCGCACATACGCATTCTTTATGATGGGCTCCAAGCTCAAAGGTCAAGGTCACAGTGACCTAGCTTTCGTGCACAACACACCCCTGTCGTATGAAGTGGCTACACATCAAATTTGGTAGGTGTAGGTGTAGGTGTAGGTGTAGGTGTTATGGTACATAGGGAATACGGAATGGACAAGCTTTGCCAACAGGATGGACAGAAGGATAAAGTGCAAACCTATTAATCCTAGTGGGAGGCCCAGGGCCAGAATTTCGCAAAATTTTGCAAGAATCTATTTGGATTTTTGTCAATTAGTTTTCTTTTTAAAGAAAAACAAGTTTAGGAGAATATTTACAAGAATGGATTCTCAGATTCTCACCGAACTTCTGGCCCTGGAGGCCAACAATGAAAACATCCTCTCCTCCAGTACCTCTACATGACTTTATTCTTCTAGGCCTTGCCTAAGCCTTCTAAGAAACACACGCCAAACGATTTACTCCTGTGGCTATACACATATCTTATATGATGCTATAACTGATCATGAGGTCGGTCATCCTCAACATACACTCACCTATGTCACATGATCATGGCACAAGTCGTATATGTACAGAGGGGGCCAGCTGGCCTTTTATTTGGTAAACCCAGAGCCAGTCAAGCAACAAGCTTCCAAGTTAACTAGTTTAAAGACAATCAACTTTGTCTTTTACAGATTTGTTTCTTTTTAGCTGATACAGGTGCACAGTTTGGGGATACAGTAGTCCCCTGTTGTTAGACGAGCCCCGGTGGACCAGAAGTGTGGCCTCATTAGATGGGGTGGTCTTTCCTGGAGGAGAGTACCAACGAAAATGCTGCACTGGGAAGTGATCTCATAAGTGGGGGGGTGGATACCCTCGGAGGACCTAAAATGAGGGGGACCATTTTAGTTTCTATGCACAACAATAAAATGAATTGAACAATTTTTTGAGCATTCAGTCAGAAACTTGCCACCGTCAAGAACATTCCTGTTGAAACAAAACAGCAGTTCTACCTTGAAAGAGTTCCTACAACAACATACGCATGTATTCCCTACAACAACAAACAGTTCCCAAAACAACAGTGAAATAGTTCCCAACACAACATACACAAGTATTCCCTAAAACAAGTTCCGAAAACAACAAACAGCTCCTAAAACCACAAGAAATTGACAAAAAAACGGATGACGTTCTTCTTCCAAGAAGCACTCTAAAAGCAAGAATGATTCCTCCTCCAAGAAACAGAGCTTAAAACACAAAATGACCTGCTCATTTCAAGAAAATGCCCTTAAATTAAGAACATAAACCACAATCTGTCAAAAGCCATAACAGTAAAGAAACACATCATCTGTAACTGGACTGGCTTGGACTCACTTACATGTACCACCAAGGTAAAAGTTGCTCCACTTACCAATATCGTGAATAAATCTCTCAATTTTACTCTGCATGCCCCAATAGCGGAACTCCACTTTGCACAGTTTGTAAGCACACATGATTTTCTTGCCGCTATGTGGGTCCTTGCTGGCCACTGAATATTCCTGCCTCCAATTCTCACCCAGAGGTCCCCGTCCTGTCTTGCGGGAGACATAGATGCGAGGGTCCTCTTCTTTCTTGTATTCACCACCTGGGATAGGGTCCTTTACGATATCCAGAAAGTCTGAATATTACAGAAAAAAAAAAATATTATTTTGAAGTCAGGCAGAAACTCATAATACACTGCCGAGTTTTACCACATTAGATACATGTGTGGTTGGTTGCTACATGTATGTACCTGTAATACCTCATCATAAAAGACACAATATACTGCCCCATCTTGATGTAAAATTACAAAGACATATTGCAGTGTTGTCAAATTGATCATCAGACTCCACACATGGTCAACAATATCCTGCTAATGCCCAGAATAGGTTGTTTTTTGTTTGTACCGTTTGTTTTTTCCCCATTTTACCTCCACCTAACTCAATTTAATGTCTGATTTCAGTCTGACAGATCATGCCATTATTTTACCCACTGATCTTTCCTCCATGGACTGATAATCAGAAATTTCATTTTACAGTTTGTTATCCATTTTGAATATCTGATTACATGCAAATAAAGCTGCTAGTTACATACTGGAAGGGAGAGAGGGAGAGAGGGAAGGAGGCAGGGAGGGAGAGAGAGAGAAAGAGAATGTTTTTATCCACCTTCATTTTGTCATGTTTGTTCATCATTTTGAATATTTGATTACATTCAAATAAGTTGTTACTAATATACTGGGAGGGAGGGAGGGACGGGCGTCTCTAGTATGATACAATTATGTAGAAAAACATGACCCATATTCATAAATATCAAACCCAACAATGACAGCAAAGAGATTCCAGAGTTACCAAAGCATCAACCTTCACCTTCCAATACCAATGTGAAGAAACAAATTTCTCTCCTGACTTGAGACAGGCAGTCATCCACAAAAGGCAACTGGTTGTTTTAAACCGGTCCTCTCAACCTTTGAAATATTCTTCCTTAAATACAGACTATAGTGTTTCCAATCTGTATAGGCCCAAACCACTCAAAATCCAAATTTTATTACTTCTGCAAATAATAAAAAGAGAATTGGTAGGCCTATCACTATTTTGGTTCTTCTGACTAGTTTGTAGCAAAAGTAGAAAGTGCAGACGGAAGGAGGGAGAGAATGTTTTTGTTCACCTTCCTTTTGTCATGTTTGTGTCCTCAAATCCCTTTTAACCCCTTAAATCATTAGCTTAATTCAATGAAAACAGCCTTAAATCCCAGCCTTTGAATGAAAAAAAGGTGATTTATGCCAAAAATATATGGCACAAGGGGATCAGAAGGGTTAAGAAGCACAAAGAAATGCCAGACTTTGTAGTCGAGTGATTTTCTGAAATTTTCTGATGGATAACCCTCCTCTGCAACAGAGTGGGAATCCTGACAGCATACAGGCTGTATGTGTATATGTATTACTTATGGTGGAGTATGCACACAAGCAGTGCAGACTGGTTTATCACCAAGGTATCTACAATATATCACACTTCTTTCCATATTCTATTAGGCACTGACCCAGGTCTCTATTCAAATTAATAACTAGATATCCCCAACTATACTGTGATCAGACAAAAGACTTCCCCAGCTATGTGATTTAGTAAGGTTCATACCTCCATGCAGGCTTTATTATAAGATTTAAGTGTGCACATATCTCATATAAATTACCACCAAAGGATCACTTGAATGACTGTGTGAAATTGTGACAAGACATCCTGCAAACTTGAAGTCCTTAAACTGAACACCGAAAACTGCTCCAAAGAAAATGATGAAAAATACCCAAAAATTTATCTAGAAGGCGGTTTTCAAATCCAGAGTTCCCAACAAGGTAAAACATAAACATAAAGTTGGGATAGCCAATTGTTGAAACAAATGAATTTCCCATGCATACAGATAACACAAAGATATAGCCTCCATCACAGAACTACATGTACATGTACAGAAAACAGTAAAATATCCCTGTTACACTCTCTGAGAATAATGAAAAGTCAGAAAATACTTTTTTTTAAATTAAAATTATGAGTCTTCTACCCATGTAAAACCATCACCTACATACAAAGCTATACAGGCATTATGGTTTAACATCAAGAATGCAGGTGGATGACATCATTTTGCCAATTCTAACAAAAAAAAATTTTTTTAAATTGGAGAGTTGCCTAACTCTCTCGCTATCCATACAATGTCTTTAATATGGACCATTCTGCATGTTTGTGTCTAGGTGCCATGTAATCACACAGTACACGTATAAGGTCAGCACCAGAAGGACCAGGCCATATAAACATGCACTTACAATGGGGACCTGTAAATGTGGACCTGTCACACCTTTTAGATGTGAAATATGATAATAAATACAGTGGTCCCCTGTACTATGGAAATTCCTTATGCAACAAAAAAGTGGCTACAATGGCAGCATGGCCTATCTTTAAGCAGGAAAAAAAACAAGTGAAATGGACACTTTCTACATGAAGAGAATGGCCTGACAAGAGACGATTGCCTTTGATATGGATAGCCTTACTAGATGGCGGCTACTGTACAAGTTACTCGTGGCATCCATTTACAGAAATCAATCATACCAAATGAATAATATCAAACATGATATTCATTGTGATATTGACCAGATGAACGCGCATTGTCACTTCTTTGTCAATAAAAAAACAGTATCAGCAATTACAGTGGGCAGTTAGCCAGACAGCAGTGAGTGTGAAAAAGAGAACGTGTATGTGACTGGTTTCATTGGCAGATTAAACACATTAAGGACTGTGTCAGTACCCACTGACACATTGTTTAAGGACTCCAAATACATGTGACTGTTTTTGAAGAAAACCAACTTTAGACCTTGATAAAGTACTACTTACTGATGCAGAGACAGCTGAAGCATATATTTTTGGCTTAGTATGATCATGGACTTTTGATACATGCAAAGATAGATCAGTGCCCTTGCCTAATTGTTAAATAAACACAGTAATAATGAAATGGTCCGGTTTTATGCTGTTTTTGTCTATTTCTTCTGTGAAACAAATGATGCAGCTATACAAATGGTTTTGTTTGATTCCTAACAATATTATCGCCAAAAGTCTGCCATATTTTTTGGATATCTTGTTTAGTTTAGGAAATATAGCTTTGTAAAGTTGAAAAAATTGAACTTTCTCCTGTTTTTTCTTTGACAAGGTTTTTTTCAAAGTTGGTTTTCTTCAAAAACAGTTGTACGTGTCTAGAGTCCTTAAAATACACACAATACATACACAAATATATGCATACCTATATGTATATGTATATGTATACATACACACACATATATACCTAAACAAACTTTATCACTGAAGCATGAGATACAAAATTATTGTTAAGATCATTTATATCACATATTTGTTAAGTTAATTGAAGCAGAAAGTGAAGGTCATTGATATGCCATATAAAGGAAGGGTTAATCAAACATATTTTCATCATGTTTGTTGTAGTTTCTAGTATGGTCTCATTCCCTGTATGTCCCAGTCATTGATGTTTTCCACTTACACCCCAGTCAATTTTCCCCTCAAATTCTAGTCATTCAAGTTTTCCCTTATATCCCAGTCCTTCATGTTTTCCCCTTATATCCTAGTCATTCATGTTTTCCCCTTACATCCCAGTCATTATGTTTTCCCTTCCATCCTGCTCCTTCATGTTTTTGCTTACATCCCAATTATTCTTGCTTTTCCCTTACATCCTAGTCATTCATGTTTTCCCCTTACATCCTAATCATTCTTGTTTTTCCCATACATTCTAGTCATTCATGTTTTTCCCTTTCCAGTTTAGTATCATTCCCTTTACATCTTAGTCCTTCATCTTTTCCCCTTACATCTTAGTCATTCATGTTTTTCCTTTACATCTTTGTCATTCATGTTTTCCCCTTACATTCCAGTCATTCATGTATTCCCCTTATATCATAGTCATTTATGTTTTTCCCTTTCAATTTTGTTTCATTCACCGTACATCGTAGTAATTCATGTTTTTCCTTTATATCCTGGTCATTCATGTTTTCTCCTTATATCCTAGTCATTCATTTATTCATTTCATTCCCTTACATCTTTGTCATTCATGTTTTCTCCTTGTATCCTAGTCATTCATTTCATTCCCTTACATCCTAGTCAATCATACTCTCCCCTTACATCATAGTAATCCATATTTTACCCTTACATCCTAGTCACCATGTTTTTCCCTTACACCCTAGTCATTCATATTTTACCCTTTACATCCGAGTCACTATCTTTTCCCTTTACACCCTAGTCATTAAATATATTCCCCTTACGTCCTAATCACTTTGATTTTCCCTTACAATGTACATGTACATCCTTGTCACTCATATTCAGGGACAGATCTAGGCCTTCAAAATTTGTTTTAAAAAATTTAGCATTTGGCTAATGACACCAGTGGTCCCTGGTATTTGATGTTTGCAAATTTCCTTTCACTTTTTCACAAGATCAGAGTAAGCTGTTCACAGACCTGAACCTGAGATGCAGATAAACCCACTGCCTGCACTGTGTGCCATTATTTCCACACACACATTCTCTATTTTGTTAAGTAAGCTTTCCATCCCGTTTTTCCTGACCAGGATTCTAAGTTAGCCAGAACGGCTCCTTTTTCATACAAAATGCATTTACATGTACTGTCTGTGTTGCTGAATACATCAACTCACATGGCAGCTGGCTGTTAGAGTTACTATCTTCACAATGCATCAGACATGTCAAATGGCATAATCACAACACATTGTATTATACCACGTCGATGTTGTGCAAGCAAAGGTTCACATGTACAGTGAAACCTGGTTTGGAAGATCACCCACAGGCAGGACCCAATTGCAGTCTCTCAAGAAAAGGGTATGAATAAGACGAAATGTCCTTAGATAGATGTCGTGAAAAGGTGACCTACCCAGGAAACCCACTCGTACAGGCAGAAGTGCTCTGCGCAACTGCATGCACATGACAGGATCAAGTGTAGGCTCACATGACAGGATCAAGTGTAGGCTCACATGACAGGATCAAGTGTAGGCCTACAACGCTCTATTCCATCATGCAACTTTCTTTGGCGCCATTGTGCCCACATAAGTAGGTTTCCCTAATTTACCCAGGGAAGTGGTCTCTCATTGGACTGGTCTGCCAAGAAAGGTACCACTGTACATGCCCCTCAATTTCAGTTACCAAATCTTCAGGCATGTCTATTTCTAATGTAAGGGACTAAACTTGTTGAATCTGCAACATTTCTGCATTGTCATTACTTCATTAATGTTCTCTCTGAAAAGCTTGTCGTTAAAATAATTTTCAAAAACTACTTTCTTAAGTTTCAAGTTCAGTTTTATTTATCCTCGGTTTGGGGTACATGAAACATTAGCTTGAAGCTATTTTCAACGAGCTTTAAGATAGAAATATAACTAAAATCTTAACTTGGGAGATTTACATAAATTATTTAAGTTTCAATAATACAAAATAGATTATATGTGTGCAAACTGCAAATGATGCGACTGAATTTTCCACATTTATCTCTGTACTACTATGTAACTCTTTCAACTTTTTGTGGCCCCCATCTGACATAGAATTGTGTTAACATGAGAACAGTGGCATTTCTTGCGGGAGGCAATATGAAAGTAGTGGACACTTCATACATGAAAACTGTGGCATTGTAAGATGGGAGGTAGGTTTTATTAGAGGGTGACCAGTCGTCTATCTAATGGTAAATATGAAAAGTTTTTAAATTCAAAGACAACAGACATTTGAGCCAGTATTAAGGTCTGGTGTGCCAGGTAGAACAAAAACAAGATATCTGGCATGTAAGTGTTGCTCGTCACAAAAGTAGTGTCAAACATGGACACTTCCATAAAGAGCAGCACCTGCAATGTTAATTGCCCCAACTGCCAACCAAAAATGGCCCGATATTACAGGTGGTCTTAAAAGATAGATGACAAAAATACTTTAACGTTATGAATGATAGGTCTTAAAAAGATGTGGTCTCTCACAAGAGGCGGCCTTTAAAGCAGGTACCACCGTAAATAAAAACATTTCTCACACAGCATATCTCTCTCCTTTTCTACTTTAAATGTTGGGGTTTTTTGTAAATATTTTCTGTGGAGAATATTTGATAAAGTTTCTCGGGAAATTATTATTTAGATAGTTTAACATTTTTCCCCCTTAACTCATTCCATACCAGTCCCTGATTTTTCGGTATATTTAACTAGATTTAAGACGACAATTGCATATTTAGAATTCTTCATGAAAAGAGCTTTCGTTCAAGTACCAACATGCCTATAGTCCTAAGTCAGTGGTTCTGGTTCTGGCACTGACCAAGGCCTGTGACCATAGTATGGAATGAGTTAAATTATAACAAGACTGCATCAACAGCTTTCCTTGGGCCACCCAACCCACCCTCCGGAAAGCTGTTGATCTGCAGGGATGTTCTATGATAGAGCTAGTGTATAATGCCAATCTGTTTTTACCTTTTTTTTGGGGGGGGGGGGAGGGAGTGTTTTTCAGGGTGGGTAGAGTGGACAGGGGCTGTTTGGAATCTGCGCTAGCCAATTGCCCATATGATCTTAGATTATACAGGACTATCATCGTTGCAAAGGGGGCACAGTCATATGAGCATGGCATAATTTTTCTGTTTGATAAGTATAAAAAGCTGACAGTAGCATTCCATAGGGGTAATGACATGCAACCTTGTGGTACACAATGAATTGAGTGAATAAAGATGCAGAGATTTTGACATTTTCCACCTAGAAGAATAAGGAGACCCATAAATGCCATTACACAGTACATGGTCAAATTACACGACCATAGTTTGTGTATCTTGAGGTTGTAGATTAGAGCTCTATCTTCTAAGGTTTGTATCTTCAGATTTTGCAAACATGGGAAAATATCCACCTGATATGTGTTTCATGTATGTTCCATAAACAAATTGTCGAACTGAAGTGTAGTATGTATTAAATTATTTGAGGTGTTGAACTCTTCCTTGCGTCCATATACCGTAATTCCCCATAGATAACGCGCACTTTTGTAGCTTAATTTATTTTTCTGAAGTCCTAGTGCGTGTTATATACAGGTACAGAAGTCAAGACACTTTTTCTGGCCCCGTGTTTGTACGTTTTGAACCAAGTTCTCGATCATGGAGCGTATGGGAGATCGTCAGCAGAATTCATATGTGGGCGATAATACAAGTAATCATCGAAACATGCTTTAAAAACACTCTAAAGTCCCATATTTCTTCAAAAATCGTATATGTCTGCTTTACTTACTCTCATTAAACAAATCTTAGCAAAAGAGCAACTTTTTTCTTGGATCGTTTCTGTGTTTTGATACCTTGAACTTGGGAGTGTTGTTGAAAGTCGATGTACCAACTTGAAATTGATCACCGCTAGATGTCGTTGTGACGTATATTATTTTATTACGTTATTTTGACCCGCCTGCTAATTGAACTGATCGAAATGGGATTTCCCAATGATTCGATATTTATTTTCCAACGAATTACCGATGCACGGACAAAATCTAACAGATATGTAGGCGAATGGATGCGGTGTGAGTTGAAGGTGCGTGCATGCAATGACTGACGGTCACACACACGGCCCAGTTTATCCATAGTAACTGTTGGAGTGTATGATTGAGATTAGAATAAAAGTCTTCGACATTTAGATAACTGGAAATTTTGGACAAAAATTCACATACCGGTATTTAATTGAATAAATATACATGTAGTACAGAGGGGAAAACACAGTGGACAACCCAGTCGTTTTGAACTGCTGGTTCCTCCCGTTGATGTGTGGGTTTGCTTGAGTGGGCGCATGGAGTTTTGTTTTGGTATTTTTTACATGCGCGTTATACACAGGTATATGGCTTCTTTCATATATGGCTGGTTTCACAAGGCAAAATCGTACCTGCGCGTTAACTTTGGGGAGTTACGGCATGTCTCTGTTTGGTGTCCACCTACTGGAAAATTGGGAGTGGCCAATGGCCAAAGGGGTCTCACCCAATATTAAAGAACGTTACATGCATGATGGGCATATACTAATGAGACTGTAATGAGATGTTTGCCAATGACAGACTGTGTAGCATTGTGAAATCATCTTTTTGTTACCCACTAATTTTAAGACTCATCATAAGACCACGCACATCCTTCTAATGTTGTGTATAGATTTCCTATATCCTTCAAATGCCATGTGTAGCATGTGGATTTGGTGCTTAATTCCCAAACCATGCCAAGGAAGAGTTTTAATTCAAGGGGGATAGGCTTAAAGTCAAAATCATTTAGATCTGCTAAGCAGGCAATCATAATCAGTAACCCTTAGCACAAAAAAGAAAGGTTGGTGTTGTTGTTGTTGTTGTTGTTGTTGTTGTTGTTGTTGTTGGTTGCAGTTTATGTCTCATGCAAAACTTCTAGCCACAAACAAAATCAGGTTTCTTCTGATGAGTAAATCCATGTTATAATAAACAGCATAGCCCCAAAAGTGTAATCAACTGAACAAAGGAAAAAATATGCATCCCAATCCAGGCCTGGGCACAAAAATGCAGCTACCTACCTATTAAAATGTCGTCTAGAAATAAACAGAGATCATTTGAGATGGACACTTTCCCCGTTACCTCTGGGTTTGGTTAAATGTCACAATTTTCTATCATATATAATGTCATGCATGCCAGTGTTATCAAAAAGAACTGCAGTTCACACAGCCTTCATCCCCAGTCTCCAACCCAATTTGACATTAATACCAATGGAACAATTTTAAAATTCATACAAAAGCAATTCTTATTAACTTGCAACAAACCAAAAGGCAAACAAAACTGATTCATAATCTGATCCTGTGGATAACTGGCATATATTTAACACCAATGGAAACTTCATGGCACCTTGTCCCTACTTAACCCTACTTGAATAACCAACCTTTTGTTTTTCTTTTCTCTGCCATAAAAGCTGACAAAATCTATAAGCAGTCAAAATTATCAATTTTGATCATCTGCACTGCCAGCAGCATAAGGGTTAAAGTCAAAATATGAATGCTTTGATAACATACACTAGTGGTTCATTATTACTCAGGCTACAGATATGCTGTTTGCCAGGATGCAATTTATGAAGTTTCCAGGGAGGAAGAAAAGTTTTACATGGCTAGTTGTAACTTTACATCTTGCTAAACAAGAAAAATTAAAAGGCAATCAGAGTTCTGATTGCTGGATCTATGCCCCCCCCCCCCCCCCGCCTCATTTATAACCTTGATAATCACAGGTCTCATTTTGGAATGACCGTAGTCAATAAATATAGGCTATCACAGTGACCCAGATACTTGACCTACTGACCTACTTTTATACATGACACACTCTTGTGTCCAGATACACTGGTGTGTAAAGTGCCCAGATACACTGGTGTGTAAAGATTTGACTTGGGAAGTTGAAATTTATTTAAGACCTTGCTTGGGATTGCAGATGGGTGACCTTGACCTATTTTTCAAGGTCACAGGGGCATATCATGTAAAATCGATAACTCAAGAAAGATTTGACTTGGGAAGTTAAAATTTTATGTGAAGATGTTCCTATATAAGACCTTGCTTGGGATTGTAGATGGGTGACCTTGACCTTTTTCAAGGTCACATGGCCACTTTTTCAAAATCATTGCAGACACACACTATGGACCTAATTTTGGTACATGCCACACCCTTATGTCCAGATGCACCTATGTGTAAAGTTTCAGTAATTTAAGTTGAAGGACAAGAGAATTATAGCCCGGACACAAAATGCGGATGGACGCAGGTATGGACGCACGGGAAAAGCAATTTCTATATGCCCCTCCTCTGTTAGGAGGGGGGCATAATTATTTCCCATGGCAACTAAGATAATATGCTGAGCAATTTTTAATTTTATTTTTCTGATTAAGGATATATATCAGGTTACAATGGGCTAAACCATCATTTTTGCTATTTTCACACATGTTATGCACTTTTCCTTTAACTTTTGTATGCCGGAATCGATTTCAGGTTGTGCAAAGGAAAATTGTGAATTTTGGCAAAAGTATTGGGCCTGGTTCTCACTGTTTGGTGTGGTTTCGGCTGGGGACTAGCTAAGCTTCTAAGCTCCGCCCTGCAGGAATCCAACAGGAGCCTCATTTACATACAGCAGGTGTGAGCGCTTCTGCGCACGCTCCGCACAAGCAGACTACGATCAGCTGGGCAGGCAAACCCCATTATCGCTTTGTGTACAACTCTCCTTTGAACATATCCATGTAAACTCAGACTTCCATCCTCTTGTTGCGCCAATACTTGTTCTTTTGCTCAGTTTCAGAGTTCCAACTTTACAAGTTGCACACACAGCAACGGCATCAACACAAGCCTGCAACTGAGAACAGTCCCATAATCGGTATCCCTCTGGCTGTTCATTCACATCTCTTTGTTCACAACAATCTGACTGTAGATATAGCCTCGTGGATCACAAAGTCTCCGAGTTTCTGGGCACTAGCACTGCAAAATCGTTTGTCCAGACCGGGTTGGCTTGTGGATGTTGTGGTGTTCACCGAATCAGTATCCGTGACCTTGGCCCCGACTTCGTTCGACCCTGACCCAGCGATGCCAGACTCGCCCGGGGTCTCCGTGAGGCTCACGTCGGGTTGCAGGGTCGTCTCCACTGGAGGGAACTGATTGTAGTATGATCCTAGATCAGACACTTTGAGTTCACTTGCAACTGACACGGGCATCGGTCTGCCCCTAGGTTTTTTCTTTCTCGGCATCTTTGCAATAGCACTTTCTAATCAGACAAATGTAAGTAATGATCCTCTGAACTTGATAGAAACTTTCTGAACTGAGACTGAAGTCCCGATTCACTGACACCTGTATTGGGCCCCACGCAAGACGGCAAACATCGTAGAACCCGGTTGCCCCGTAACCACCTGTCAGTCATTTGTCGGCCAATCAGGGTAAACTTGAGAAACCCCAACATGGAATCCAAAGTGACAGATGAGCACGATTATAACATTTTTGGATGTAAAACCTCTAAAATAAAGCATTCTTTGAAGTTTGATGCTCCAAACTTGTCCATTTACTCAACAGGTAGGAGTGCGTAACGGAATGCCAAGGTGTCATTGCGATCAAAGGCCCAAAGAATAGCGTAAGTCCTATTGAAGTCGGCATTTGCTTTGAAAGCGTTTTTCTCGGCATCATTCCTGGCCTTTGTTTCTCAACTTCTTGTGAAATCAACTTCGTCAGTTTTGCTCATAAAGACCTGGGGTTTGTGCAAACTGTTCACAAGAATATAATCTTTAAAAACATGTCTCAGATTTTTTCTATATTGAGTGGTTTTCTCTCTACAGCGAGCCAAAAGTCAAAACCTTTGATGTAAGAATGGAATGTCATCTTTTCAACTTTAAATGTGAGTATCTCCACAATAGCGCAAACAATGAAAAAAGTGAGACACGTTTGTGTAGAAAATCATGTCTGCTAGCTTTTGCAACAGAAATGCACATGCTCAAGCTCAAAATAAAAAAGTAGATTTAACAATTGTGTGATTTGTTTATGATCACTTTACCTGATTGTTGTGTCAACACAGAACAACTGGTACAAATGAAAATGCTATCAACTGATTTCCAGATTTGTTAGCTTTCAGGAAATATATAGTTTATGGTACTTTTAGTGTATTTTCAGACTCTTATTAAGTCATTTGTAAGACTCATGCGTAACCTGATATATACCCTTAAAGATGGTCTTAACATTGTAGAAAATCAGCTTGTTTTAATTCTGTTGTTATTTAGAATACCTATATACTTTTACTATGCAAGAAAATCCAACTCATTAAGCACAACTTTACTGAACAATAAAATATTTCAGTGCTCAAAGAAATGAAGTACACACAGGACAAAAATACCCACACTTCTGATAAAAATTCAGATAAAATATGCAAAGAGAACTTCACTCTTTACATCATATATTTTCTCATTTGATCATGCGAAAAACATAAAATCATCTCATGATAAACTGTTGTCATCTGATATAACTTTCAATACAATACGCACAATACCTACCTACAACCTTGCCTCTGTTTTCAGCAGTGGACAAATGAAAAACATTTTCTTGCTGTCCTCCATCATTCATGTATCGTGTCTCAATTTCCAAGACAAATCGTTCGATGAAGGGACATTTGTAGATGGTTTTGGTGTATGGGTAAGCATTCCACGCTTCTTCTTCCACTCTCAAAGCTGACTTGGGCAGAATTGCTCTGAACCAGCCTGTATTGGTGAGAGAAGATTTCATTTGAACAGAATTCCACAGTTAAGATTTTCATACCTGAATACACAACAGTTATTAACACGCACTACCTGAGTATACAACAGTTATTAACACGTACTAATAATGGTTTAAAACAGATTATATCTTACATAATCAGAGACTGTAAATAAATTTATCAACCTCATGTTTAAATTACTGAAAAAAAATGTCACCATTCTCAGACCCAAGTTCTCTACCCTCAATGACTTGCCATATCTTGTGGTTTAATAAATGGACTGCTTTGCTCATTTTCTTGTGTGTTTTTTAAGTTTAAAAAAAACGCCTGAATCAAGTGTCAGTCTTAGCATGTTAGAGACAAATTAAGAACAAAAAACAGCAAGTCCCAGGTCTCTGGCAGTTACTCACCATGACCAACATTTTCTGCATCCACAGCAAAAGCTTTCAATCTGTTCCCCAATTGTTGTGTATTTTTACCTAACAAAAATTTACAACTGAATCCCTTCCACACTGATGCAAGATTTTGTTTCGACATACATGCAACTCTTTCAGCCCCAGGTTCTGACCAAGTCCAACAGCATTCCTTGATGTCGCTTTGGGTGCATTGGATAGCTACTGACCTGGACTATTCTGATGGTCTCTCGCAACTGTTGGCATGCTCCTACTTGAATGAAATGTCAGTTTACAAGGGATACCAATCTGATATCATTATATCGCAGACACAACAACTTTGGTCAAAATTTGCAATTAAAGAGTTAAAGGAGATCTGCACATCAACCCTTTAATTTCTTACTTCATCTGGCTGGTGGTCAAATGTTGTCTTCTTCAACATTTTTGACTCATTTTAACTTTAAGAAAAACAAGTCGAATGAGAATTTCAGATAAGAGCCAAGTTAACATGCCCCAGGGTGGTCAATAGCTTTCCTTGTCATGGGTTCATCCACCCTATGCCAAAGAAAGCTGTTGACTGAGTCCTTGTTCAAGGAGGACAGGATGAGCTCTTACCCGGTAAGTGGCTCCCGATGTGGTATATTTTGTGAGTGTACTGGCCACTCCCCCCAGGTCCATCGGTGTATGGTTCATTGATCAGGATCTCCACTCCACTGCCAGCTCCCTGACTCTCCTCTCGGCTCTTTTTCTGAAAAAAAAAAAATATGGGAACCCATGAATGAGAAGTTTTATAGAGATCTGTCCACAAAGACCTTACCTGTTAAACTGACCACTCTCTCTACAACCTAGTGCTGCATAATCATTTATATTCCCGGACACAAAATTTCCCGCATACACTCCAAATCAGAATTTCGCAAGTTTTGACTTCCCAGTGTTATGCAGGCTTTCATCCCACATTCAGTCTGCTACCATTTTCCCAAGTTAACTATTCCTGAACTGGGTTTCCTCTGGAAAATTCGGGAATATTTATCCATCACGAAAATTGATGATTATACAGTATATGTCTTGGCTAGTGCCAATTTTTGTCCATCTATTTCATTCAACACCGCATCATCATTTCATGTCTGTGACTGTGAGACTTGCTGTTCACTTCTACAGAGGGCTTTTTCCCTTGAAATGTATGTGTGGAGAGCGGGAGATTACACTGCAGAGCCTCCAAGCTAGCCTATGTTAAAACTGGGAGATCTCCCTCCTCCAAGTACTGACAAGCGGGAGGGCTAGAGGTGAAGGCGTAAAGCATAGCTAGGGGGGTCTGCGGGCATGCTCCCCCACGAGAAATTTGTTTCCTGCATTTTTAATCATTTTAGGCACCATCAGAGATATATTCTGCACGTATATAGAATAAAAACCCAGCAAAACAGTACAACTTTACAACCACAAATGGAATAATGCTACTTTATTTTTTTAATTTTACAAAAAGCCGGAGACATTTTGTAAAAGGGGAAAGAGTGGATACTTTGTAAAAAAAAAGTACGAAAAAGAAGGGAGATCTCCCACAAAGGCGGGAGACTTGGAGGCTCTCCACTGCAGCTTAATTTTTAATGTGTAGGTGATGGGTGCCAAGATATTTTGTGCTGATTGTAAATAATTGTAAATATGGTGTATGTGGTTTATTCTTTTTTTTTTTTTTTTTTGTAAATGGAACCCGAAACTTTTATGAAGAATATGTCTCCACACACAACACTAAACAATAAACTATACAGGTAACATGACATGTACAATACATGATCAACCTTTTAACCATTACACTGACCAAAACCAGCCGGGAGCCAAATGATAACGAAAAAGACTCTGAGGGAGAATTTCAAGCAAAGCCTATCAAGACAACATGTCCCAGGTCAACAGCTTTCCTTGATATGGGCTGGGCACTTATCACCCAACCAATGCCAAGGAAAGCTATTGATCCAGCCCTAAGCTCTGTCTAAATTCAAGGGAAAGAGGGTTATGTGGTTTTGATACTTTTCTGGTGTATTGATGTCACACATTTTGTTCGGCTCATTTCATCAGAACATGGTATTTTCAGAAAACGTCCGGCGAACACATAAAAGCTGGAACAATGCACCTTTTTGTAACACTTCAATATACATCTGGATACAGATCTCATAATATGATACAATATATCACAATACAGGTTACTTGTCTGTTTTACTGGGGATCACAATAATAGATACTGTGTCACATGCCCGCAGTGAACCCAACAGCACATTTGACCTAGTTGGTAGTATCGACATTATTCTGAATCAATATATATATCAAGTGTATGGAAATATACATTAAAATATTCACATTAGTTTCATTTGATGACATTTCAAGAAAAATATTTCGAATTTTGTCATGTTACTGTCTAAGAATTTCCATTATGTTATGTATCACAATACACCTTTGCATATTGATACAATGTATCACAAAACAACATATCCCGATACATTGATCAACTGATGAATCGTCCCAGCCCTTAAGTACATACATACTTGGGAGGCTTGAGCTTGGCATCAGTTGTGGCATGCATGGAAGTTGGGTAAGACGGTTGTTCCAATGTGCACCATGGGAGCATCAGTTTACTGCATGCATCTCAACTTGTCTCAACAATTTTAACTGTTTCGAGCCTGTTCTAAAATGTAGGCCTTTCACAATATAATGCCCAAGTTTCCCATCTAACTCTTTTTTTTTCTTTTTTTATTTTTTTGTTTGTTTTTTTTTTTTTTTTGTTTTTTTGTTTTTCTTTTTTGAAGTTACCTGCCTGATTGATACATTGCTTCCAACCAGGAATGTATACACAGGTGGGGCAAATAAATGAGTCAGGCTCACTTGATTAGGGCCAGCCTGAAAAATATGTTTGTTGCACATAGCAAACTGACAAGAGACAAACAAATCCATCAGGCAGGCACTTGGAACTTTTTTTAACCCAATTGTCAGCGTAGTAAAGCTTTTTTTTGTGGTGTTTTTTATGAACACTCTGTGCCACCCTAATCATGATAAAATTGTAAATATTCCATTGCAAGTTTCCACTGTGAAATCTAAGCACAGTCTGTGAGAAGGAGCATGCCTTAATCATATAGATGGATGTACATGTACAATGGCTTTTGAACAAGGTTTGGTGGGATTTCTTCCACTGATACCTGGTTCTTTTCTAGATTGCTTTTCCATAGTGTGGTCAATGTCTTAAGTCTTAATAGTTAAAGCACAGAAAAGCAAACTGAAAATTTCATCCTACAAAAATTATTACCTCTCTGCTATAATCAGGCAAAGAATCTGCAATCAGGTTAATATTTTAGCAATACTGATTTTTTTTCTTTGTACAATTCCAGCATTGCAGATTAGACATGAGAACAAGAGGCCCATGGGCCTAATAGTAGTAATGCTCTGCTACAACCATCGACAACAAAAAATAAAATAAAATAATTTCCCTGAAATGCTTTTCCTATATGACCTGCAGAAATTACTCCAGGTCATGCATATTATGCAATATCACACCTCCACATAGTACACATTTATGGGACATTTGGTATCTTTTGCCTTATTCTTCATCAATATATTGCATTTAGTGTCCTTTCTTGAGTACTTATTGACCTTGAGTAATAGATCAAGGTCACGAAACATGAGAACATTTGACCATTGGTCTGATACATATTTAATGTACATTTTGGAGTTCCATCTCACTTTACTAGGCTAAGCACAATAATGCATTGAATGTGTTTTGATACCTATGATGTTAGTTCCAATAATTACCACCAGTGGCACCACCATGACTCCTTGTGGCATAAACTTTTGCCTGTATAATGTTCCTGTAATGGTATATAGATGTATGCACACAAGTTCAGATGTAACAACCATCACAAAAAATCATTTCATGAAATGCATGTCCTCTGTGACCTTGAGAAAATGTCAAGGTCACCCATATTATGCAAAATCAAAGTTCCATAGCCCTATGTGATAAATATTTGTGGCATATTTTGTAATGGTCGCCTATTTCTTTCTCAACATGTTGGAATTAAGGGTTCTTTTGTACAGTGTAGAATGATCTTGAAATATGTGTCCAGATTATTCATAATTTTGCAAAATTTGACTACTGGCCCAATGCATAATTGGTGTAAATTTGGTAGTTCCATCTCAATTTATTGTTACAAAAATGAATTTAATGCATTTTTGATACCTATAATAATAGTTTTAATTTCTACCACCAACGGCACCACCATCATTTCACATGAAATAGGAATCCTGCCTGTAAATTGTTTCTGTAATGGTACATAGATGTATGTCCACAAGTTCACATGTAATGACCATCAGAAAAAATTCTTCTACTGAAATGCATTCCCTCAATGACCTTGAGAAAGTAGGTCAAGGTCATCCAAATTATGCAGTATCAATCGTCTACATATGATATACATTTGTGGTATGTTTGGTATCATTAGCCTTATTCTTTATCAAAATACCAAATTTAATGTCCTTTACTGAGGCTTTAATGACATTGAAAATAAGTCAAGGTCACCAAACATTTTTCAAAATTTGACCATTAGTCTAATGTATACGTGGTATAAATTTTGTAGTTCTATCTCCACTTACTATTACAATAATGAACTTAATGTGTTTTTGATACCTATGATGTTAGTTCCAATAACAACCACAAGTGGCACCACCATGACTCCATATCTCATAACTTTTGTCTGTATATTATTCTTGTACTGGCATATGGATGTGTCCACAAATTCAGATTTAATTACCATCACCAGAATATCGTTTCCTCAAATGTATTTGCCCTGTGACCTTGAGAAAGTACATCAAGGTCACCCATATTATGTAATATTCAACTTCCGCATATGAAACACATTTACTGTACATTTGGTGAAATTGACCTTATAATTTCTCAAGATGATGAATTTCATAAATTTTACCAAATAATAAGTCAAATTTCCC
The DNA here is from genome assembly GCA_964020975.1 of Hermodice carunculata. Lineage (NCBI taxonomy): Eukaryota > Metazoa > Annelida > Polychaeta > Eunicida > Amphinomidae > Hermodice > Hermodice carunculata. Next base: position 45,900,257 of record OZ026620.1, on the reverse strand, counting down.
ATTCACCTACAGATGACGCCACTAGTACTACTCAGATTATAATCCCCCCTAGAATATTTCAACCACATTTCATAAAGATCCACTGAAAATACATACCAGACATTTTCCAATTCTTTCACTTTTTGCCCCTGTACTAAATAATCCAAGTGATGCCAGCAATTGCAATAAGGAAAGGAACCTAGATTTTTATCCAGTGTTTCTGTTAGGAATTTTTTCATGGGGTCACAAGAAGGGAAATTCAAGGCAGATGACTAGATTTTTACAAATTTTACATGTAAATTAGCAAGACTTGTGACCCTTTAGAATTTCCTAAAAGAGTATTTCAGGTTCTGAAAGGGTAATTTACCCCCATTTGGGGGGTTAACATTGGGGGGTTAACAGAAACACTGTTTTATCCACACAATATGTTTAAAAAATTTCAAAGGACCTAACTTAAGAATTGTAGATGCTATCATGTTGACAAGGAAATGTTTACAGGCAGACAGACAAGTGATCATACAAGCCCTGCAACCTATGGTCAGCAGAGCTAAAAAAGCACTTATATATTAAACTGCTGGTGCTGTTTATCAAATTTGATGTAAGACAATTGCAGGCACCTCCAGGACTTCGGTTCCAGTTTAATATGACAAGGACTTTCATGGGAAACTCCTCCATCAACATGCTTATTGTAGTGCCATTAGTTGATACTGATTCCAATTGACACCTGGCTTGAGAGACTCAGAGTACAGCCTAGAAATACAAAATATGCTAAATTAGAATTTCTGAGAAATTTGAAGAGTAATAAGTTGGGACTGTTGGTGATAAAATCACCAGAGTTCCCACTAAAAAGCGAAAATTGATTATTCCAGGAAATCCTGTAACGTTGTAAATATTTTAAGATATGAAGAACAACATGCAACATATTGTTCCAATTGACAATTTTTAATAGTTCCACATGCTATTAGATCATGTTGTGAAACGGCGTGCAATGAAAATTGGTAAAATGGCATTTTCTGGTTTTCCACCAGATTCGCTGGGGATCAAATCTCCAGTATTTTTATTTGGGTTTCTGGTCTGCGTAGAGTGCTTTTCCAGAAATTTAAATTGCAACAATCACTCCCAGATTGTATTCTGCTGTTTGCCTTTTCATTTTGCATCAGAGCAAGTTGAATAAATTATTTTTACCTTTTCGTCGGCTGTCCTTACCATTGACAACCGCTTAACTCATTCCATACCTGTCCCTGATTTTTCGGTATATTTACCTAGATTTAAGACGACAATTGCATATTTATATTCTTCATGAAAAGAACTTTCTTTCAAGTACCAACATGTCTGCAGTCTGCAAGGGCAGCTACAGCATGACTTGCCAGGCAGTGCCAGAACCACTGACCAAGGCCTGTGACCATAGTATGGAATGAGTTAAATTGTTCTCTCCATGATTTGAAACCTTCTTCCTTGAACCATTGTCCGAATTAGAATCACTGTCCAAATTGTCCTGACAATCTGCGTTCATCTTTCAATTAGACTATCTCCCAAGGGAGATGCTGGCCTCATGGTTACAATTTATACAAATGTTCTCACATGTGCTGCACCATATTGTTTGAGTGGAAATCAATTTCTGAGTGACTACACTACTGGCTTATTCCGTACGCACAAATACTATTGGATTATGCAATAAGCACAAATACTACCGGCTAACGCTGTGCTGCCGTTACCTCTATCAGGCAAAAATTGTGCCAACAGGATATATATCTTGTTATGGTCAGCCACAAACATTCCAAGGTTGCTTACAGGAAAGGTAAAAGATACCCCACTTGATTAAAATTTATTTTACATCCACACAGACTAAACATATTTATCTGAATTCTTTTAAAGGGTCCACATGCTATTTTCAATGTCTATGATCCGTGACAAATCTTGAGGTATGGACAAACTTTTTTTCTACCCAAATCCTCTTAATTGGTTATTTTTACTTATCGTTTCCTTCACATGACCACACTGTCCACAACAATATTTTCATGGGTAGCCTGACAAGGCCTGCTTTCATGCGAACTGCTAAACCCACAAGGGTCAGTTGGAAGCAAAGATATTTTGTGACTTATGTGTTGCAATTCTTCATATGGAGAGTCACTACTTTTTACACAGAAAATACCGGCAGAATTTTTCAAGAAACTAACTCTACGTTCATTAACCGAGAAAACAATTTTCTGATTCCATTGCATGTTCAAGGCAGGTCTAGGGGTTGAAATTTACAATTCAAGGACTATTCCAGGACTTTGCTCCGCAGACTTTGATTGTCAAGGTTTTCAAGGCCTGGAAAGGCTCTGCGGGTAACAAAATTAAGTATTTTCAAACACTCCAACATCATTTTACTTTAAGAAACTTCATGGTTGAGCCAGTCAAAAGATCATATCACACAATTTTCTATGAAAGTTGTCTCACTTTAAGATCATCTCCAAAAACATTGTTTTGTTGATAATATACCTATTGTAGGACACAGAAATAATGCTTTCTCCTATGTCTGAAGATTATCTTGAATGGGTAATCCTACATGGATATTAAGGATAAGGTTTTAATTGTAATCTTTCATTTTGTTTGTCAGTCATTGGTTTCAAGTAGTGGAAAAACCAATGAGAGGCCATGATGCATTTAATAAAATACAGACTCCTCGCACTTTCAAAATGACATCGTTTACAAACTTATTTCTCGGCTATAACTACGATTTGGTGTGTATTTGCCATTTTAAGACATATTCGAAAGACACTCCAGTATGGGTGGCCCATTGGGGATAATGTAGGCATCACTTGTTGTTGGATTTTCATGTTTTCTCTTGGTACAGCCTCACAAAAGCATGAAAATCCAACAACTCATGATCCCAGTGTTATCCTCAATGGGCCACCCATACTAGATTTTCTATGTCTAAGTTGTCTGCTCTGCTGACTGTAACTCTCATCACATACCACTTTCTCAGCTAACAGTTTTTCTGATTGCCTGCCAAGTTCACCATGTTTCTTGGTTGCCACTATAACAGTTATAGCCAAGAGACTGGATACCCCCTGCTTTAAACACACAAGCAGGTTCTGTGACCTTGAAAATGAGGTCAAGGTAACAAAAATGTTATCATGGTAAGAAATAGAGTCAAGGTACAATTGAGGTAAATTTGAGTTTGATGTGGCCTATGACACATGAAACACATGTATTCTACTCACCAGGATTGTGTTATGAATGGACATTGCACAAGCTGAAAAACAGTATACATCGCCTTACATTTTTTTTTTTTTTTTGGGGGGGGGAGGTTAATTACAGTGAAACCTGTAAATAATCTACCATGGGGCCTGAAAAAAGGACACAAATATGTTAAGGGTAAGTAGTCTGTAAGACTAGGTAATAAAAGTAAGGTTTGAAACCCTAAAAGCAAAGATGGGTCCAGTGGAACCGGTCCTTTTCAACAGATGGATATAACTGTCAGACGCAGGTACAGAGCTAATCTGGCTGTGTATGAATGGCTGTGGCCACACAGGCAAGCCAGCATCAGGATGGCATTCAATGGACTACCACTCCACAGGCAATAGATCAAAATGCTCCATACAGACATCCAATCTCCACAGTACAACAAAAGTTGATGCACACCCAAATCTTCGAGCGCCTCCAAATGCCTGTGGGACATAGAGAGTTAATCAAGCTGACTGTAAAGTTATGTCATAATGAGCAATAAGGTCATTAGGTGTCTATTAAGAGGATGTCAGGCCACTGTGTTATGTATTGATCTAATTCAATCAATAACAAGATTACATAATCCTCCATTGGCTCAATCCCATTGACTTTATTAACCTATCCGCGACCACAATAAGAGATGCTGACCCTTTAAATTTCATCACGCCGACAGAAAGCAGGATAACCAGTGCATCAACAGATATATCAATTTTCTTGCTGTTCTTTCAGAAATTATTTGCTTCCATGCACTCAAACCGGTGGGAGATTTTCAAATACACCATGCAGTCCACTATTAACCCTTTCCTCTTCAACTTGACCAAAGACTATTGGTGGTAAGTTGGTAACCGAGTTCTCTGCATCAATGTGTCGGACTAATTTTTAGTACAGCAGTACCTGCTGTTTGTAACCACTGCTGTCACAGACCACCTGCTGTTTGTGGTCACAGGTATGCAGCTGCGGTGATCAATTTACATGTATTTGTATATTTACCTATGGTGAAAGACCACCTGTTGTATGTGAGCACTTTTTTTTCTTGGCAGAAGCAGCGGTCACATGCAGCAGGTACTACTGTCTTGAAAAAAATTTTGGATGAAAATTCTAGATAATTCTACCTATCAAGATAACATGCCCCATATCAACAGCTTTCCTTAGCCCTTAACCCTTGCCAAGGAAAGCTGTTGATTTAGTCTTTTAAAGGGGTAAAGGCTTAAAAGAACAGCACAAATTATGCACTCTTCGTGAAAAAAAAGTTTTCAGGCAAGTGCACATGTGCCTAGTGTAAAGACTATGGTTTGCGCACTGCCTGGTTAGTCATGTTACAGCTGCTGAGAGGAAAGCTGTGCCATTACTTACCAAGCACTGGAAAGAACATTGACATTGTCTTTCTGCCATAAAAAATCACAAGTTTAATTACTGATAGCAAGCTTGAACAACTGGCCTTTGAGCCTAATGCTCTGCTGACCTATAATCTGATGACCACCAGAAAAAATTAATTTCCTGAACTGCATTACCATCCAGGACTCTGAGAAATTAGCCCAGGTCTGCCATATGATGCAACATCAAACTTATACATGAACACACACTTGTGGTACACTTCATACACTTCCCCTTATTCTTTATCAACATATTGAATTAAGCATCCTTTTGATGAGTGCTTAATGACCTTGAAAAATAGGTCAAGGTCATAAAACATACTACAAAATTTCACCTTTAGCCTTATGCATATTTGGTGGTGTAAGTTTTGCAGTTCCAGCCCTCAATCTATTATGTCATAGACATCACAGTAAAATCATTTCCTGATATGCATTCCCTCCATGACCTTCAAAAACTGGATCAAGGTCACCCATATCTAATATGACACTGCTCTATATAATACACATTTGTGGTGGATTTGGTATTGCTAACCTTCCTATTTCTCAAAATCTAGAATTTAGTGTCCTTTACTACAGCCGTAACCCTTTTTATCCTCACATTACTTCGGTTTCAGTCCATTCTACTCCTCAAATTAATAATCCTCCTGAACAGTAAAAATGTGCTATGAACACACCAAAACAGTCGCTGTCTGGTCCTGCTTTGTAGGAACAGGTGGCACTAGGTGTGGGTAGTTACGCCCGATTCAGCATCCTAGTTTTCAGTGGTGACATTTCATGCGGTAAAATGTCTACATTTATTTGTCCATGCAGTATAAATAATCATTGATAGTCATTAACGGCAATTAAAGTGTTGAAATCTGAAGAAAAAAATGCAAGTTTATACAAGTTTGCATTCCCCGTATGGCCATGTTTGCTTACAAATGTCTGGAATGTTTAGTAATGTGGGAAAGGCCAAAGTCTCTTTTATTTTGGGATACTCTCCTCTGATTGGCTAAAATTGATGTGTCACTATTTTCCGCCAAAAAAAATCAGTCAAATTTGACGATAATATCCACATTTGAAAACTCATACAAGGTTATGGGGTCATCAATCCAAATATGCTACATGTACTCAGCATACTTTGGCACCATCAGAAAGCACTTTGGGCTGCCAACGATAACTGAAAAATACTTTGGCTTCTGATAACTGAAGAGCAATGCATTGAAACAAACATGGATGCTGTTCTCCAATGAACTTTCCAAAACGGGCCAGATAAATGTGATGCCACAAGTTTATTTTTGTATCTGTTATTAAATTTTCACATAGAAATATTCCACACAATCTAGCCTCAAGCCTCAAGGGGAAAAAAACACATAGTGAACAAAACACCTGGATATGAGCCGCAGGAAGACTCAAATTCATTGAAAGTGCTGGATATGCATTGTAAACCCCGTAATGTAAATCGATGGTCTTCTTTGCACAATCTGTAATTTCACCAAACAAATGCTCCATCCTGCTTTTTAGTTACTAAGTTGGTATGGCAATATGAAGGGAAGTTGCAAAAATGCCTATTCCAGCTGATGGTTTTCATGATTTTCCTACATATGACTTGATAAAGAAAGGAAAAAAACGATTTCCATGTGTGCATTGAAAAAGGCCGGATTTGGCCAACTTGCAGGGGAGCTCGATGTGGCTGCATACTGCCGACTTGACAGGAAAAGGGTTAATGATCTTAAAAATTAGGTCAAGCTCAATCACAATTTGACAAAATCTGACCACTGGCCAAAGGCATATTTATTATAAATTAAGAAGTTCCATAGATCTCAATTTATAATCAATATAATGAATTTAATGTACTTTTTACACCTGTTACAATGCTAGATCCACTTCATACCCCCAGTGGCACCACCACAACTTCACACATCATACACTTGTGTCTGTATAATGCTTCTGTACTGATATATTGATACATGCACACAATTCAGATGTGGTGACCATAAAAAATCATTTTCTGATTTGAATTACATCCATGACATTGAGAGAGTTGGTCAAGGTAATTCATATTATGCAACATATTCCACATGTTACACATTTATGGCACATTTGGTATCATTTACCTTATTTTTTCTTAACATAATGAATTTAACGAGTTTAAACACCTTTTGGTCCCTATCTCCCATAGCACTGTAGGCAGCACCACCAAATTTTGGCACGTTTTCATCTTTTTGCCTGATGGACATTCCCACCAACTTTCAAGATGGCTCATAAAAAATTTTTAAAGAGACATGAAAACTGTTGACAGTATCACACTCACAAGCAAAGGTTTGCAAATGGATAGATGGACAGACTGACAAAGCGATGGACAGATAGACACGATTGATCACATAAGCTCTGCCACCCATGGTCAGCTGAGCTTAAAAGCCCCTAGTACCAGCTCCGACTTTCATGTTTCTCATCTACTGGACTGTGCAAAGAGGGTGGGCTATCAGAACTGGTCTTTTGCTGTATGCTCACATCAGGACCACACAGTACATCACTGTCTTTCCACAGTAACTTGCCACCTGCTCTTTTTTCCCTTGAGCCAAACTGTTACCTGCCATGACAGACTCTAGATTCACAGTAATTCTGAGGGCTCCACAGGTGTAGCTGGCTCAGTCTTATTGCAATACAGTAAAACCTGTTTTGAAGGACACCCCTAGGGCAAATAAAAAGTGGTCACATAGGGCAGATGGTCTCTCAATAGAGGTGCAATAACATGGGAAAGATGGCAAAAGGGACATGGTAAACATGGTCTGAAAAGGCAGGTGGTCTTTCCTCACAGTGGTCCCTCAGCACAAGTTTCACTGTAGTGCAACTGAGTCCTAGCAAGC